>JARHVA010006809.1:725000-826034 GCA_037957365.1 Torreya grandis | reverse complement strand
CTATATTTATATTAGTAATCTGAGATATAATAGGTTCATTTTGAAGATTTTTGATTTTATTATTAACAAGAAGAAGTTGAGGGATAATATTAATATGAGAATCTTGAAGAGGAGATGGTGGAACATTTTGATTATGCTTTCCCCATGACATCTATTGAGGGTGGGTTTGAATATGGATAAGATGATTTTGCATTTGTATCATTTGATTTGCATTGTTATCTTGAAAAGAATTCATTTGAATAAGAGTTTGTAATAAGATTTGATGGGTTTGAGTTGCATTATTAACACTATTTTAAGTATTTGAATTGGTAGCAGTGGCTTGGGTACCACTATGTGTTAGTAGGAGCTTGTGAAGAACTATTAGTAAGTGAGACACTAGTGGCATAATTTGATTTTGTGGAAAAATATAAACTAGAATAGGTATGATAAGAAGCAAAACTAGATGCATGATTAAAATGGGTATAAAATGATGCACTAGTGGAATAATTGAGAAGAATGGGTCTAGGAAGAGGCCCACTAGATGTATAACCCACCCTATTAGTAGAGATACTAGGCATAAAGGTAGAGGAAATAAAAGAAGTCATGGTATGAGAAGGGGTAAAAATAGAGGGAAGAGGATGATAAGAAAAGAATAAAATATTTATAAATCTATGTGAAAACATGGGAGAAGGTAAATGGGGCTCCTTAAATTAACCACTTATCATGAGATGGTAGATACTAGAAGGATCCTTTCCTTAATGTTGAGGAAACTCATTGATGAAGAAGAGCATTTATGGTATATACGCTAATTTAAGTTGATATTCAAATGACAAGAGAGGATTAAAAAGACAGTAATAATGAGGAGGGTTCCCATAGTTTGTAGTGAGAGTGGTTATATGCACATTAATTTGATCTAGGATAGGAGCCACATTGTTTTTATGGAAGAACCTATTGGGTTTGGTAAGACTCATCATATCTATTGAATTAGACTCAGTGTTGTCTTCAAATAAGAATTCATGATTTAGGAGAGATATTAGGGAAGATAAAGTTGATGAAAATTCAAAGAGAGATAAAATGTAGATAATAATATAGATCCAACTGAGTCAACCTAGTACTAAAAAAAGGGTATAAAAGTTAAGTTAACAACGATACAAAGTCAACAGGGTTAACTTAGTAATGTAAATTGAGATAGAGGACAACATGATAAGTATACAGATTCAACTAAGTTAAATTATTACTATAACTTGAGAGGTAGAAAATGAGAACTAGTTGGAAGAAAATGGGTAGTGGGTCAACCAGGTCAACTCAATACTATAGCCAAGGGAAATAGATAGTTTATAAGAGACTGTGTCAAACAAAATGATAGTGTATTTAAAATAAGGGGAAAAAATTAAATTTTAATTTAAATCAAGAAATAGAAATAAACACAAAATCAATTGGGTCAATGAAAATGATCCAATTGAGGCACATAACATAAAACCTTGCACTAATGTTGGCCAATGCAAGTTTTTGAAATACAACATACAATTAGCAAAGAGTAAGTAGTCAAATGAGAAGTAAATGCTAAATGCATGGTCATATTGAATGTTTTTAGATTATTATAAAGTTTTATTTTAAGTGTGATAGGGAAGTTAGATAAAATAAGGGAACTAGAAATCAATCTATGGGTGGTTTTAGGACATTTAGGCTGAAAGGCATTTGTGTCAGAAATGGTAGTGGATCAGTATTGGGGTCTACCCCCTCACTTCATAATCTCACAACAATAAGGGTTTTGGGTGCTTTACCGATATATACCATTAACTACATGTTTATACCTAGTCAAAAAACTAAGTCAACTTCGCCCTTGGTGATGAAATCTAAGTAGGTAGGCCTTGGATAGATAAATGTTTAAATGAATTTTGAAATTGTGTTATTTGATAGTGTGTATAAGAAAGAAAAAAATAGTGAAATTAAATAGTATATTTAAAAACCACCTAATTATACTATGTGATCTACTCTAAGCATGTAAAAAACTAAAAGTGTAAGTGTGAAGTAATTACTAGCATATAATTATCAATTTCCAATTTTAAACATAATATAGATTTAGTTTAGATGAAAGTGTATGTAAACCTTAAAAAATAAAGTCACTATGGTCACTACTATACTAAAAAAGAAAGATTCCTTAAGAACTAAGTTAGCCAGGTTGACCTAGTCTTTCAAATAGAAGACATAATATAGAACTCGGTCAACCAGGTCGACCTAGTTTGTTATGTGATTATAGTTTTAAAGATTTCAAACTTTTCAAAACAAAACTATAAGGAAGAATTAAATTAAAAGAGAGAGAAAGAAAGTAACCTTGGTAGGTTGGAATATGCTGAGGATTGTGATATTTCTATTAAAGTGTCTTGAATGATAGTTGAAATGTTTTCCAACTGTGTCGACTAGGTCAATCTAGTTATGTAATTCCCTATTTGTTTAAACCTATTAATATGACTATATCAACTTGTTCAACCTATTTTTTTGTTTTGGAGATGAATAACATACTAAGTTGACCTATTCGACATAGTCTACTATCTAGAAGTGAATAATAGTATTGTGTCAACATGTTTTATCTAGTAACCTATATCTGATGAAGACCTACATAGAAAGAACAAAGTCATTTTGATGTGACTATGTGTTAAACCTATGCAAAGAAGTTAGAAACTATATTGGCCTTGTCAACCTAGTATTGAAAATATAGAAAAAGAATAAATATAATGATATAAATTAAAAATGTGAAAGAAAACTTGTAATGGGTAGATTCACATCGAGTTCATCAAAATGTATGCAATAAAAAATGCATCATATCTACAAATCAACCCTAGCTCAGAGAAGATAGGTCCTACTTACACTTCCAATTGGGGATACATTAGATAATTGGGAACATGACCAATATGGATCTGCTAGACCTATTTAGGGGATCTCTTATCACAATAATATCACTAGGGAGGTATTCAAATCCTTTAGTAAATAAAAACCATGCAATAACCCTAATTATGTCCTATGTTTTCATATTCACTATACTAATAACAAGTAAAGTAAATAAATATAAACTAATGCTCACCACATCTTGTGGCACAAAGTGGGAATAATAAATATAAAATTAAACATTCATAGAAGATATATAGTCACATTAATTTATATGAAATCCTAATGTATAGAAGAGAAGTAAAAATGCATATCTATCTACTCTTAAAAAAGAGGAACAAAGTTAAGAATACTTACCTTTGAATATGAACTAACTAAGCCTCAATCTCTCCCTTCAACAAGATGTTTCACAAGAGGTTGTTCTAGTATGTAAGGATGACAAGGATAAATTAGATCTAGGATACACAACCTATCAATGTATCCAAAAGACTTCTCTAAAAGACAAGATCCATATCTAAAAAGAAAGTATGAAACCCTAAGCTTACTCCTCAAGTAGAATGGTTGATAAGTAGATGCATGATATATCTTACTTATTCTTATCTTATCTAAATAATGGTGAAATTATTGTATATATAGGTAGATTTAATCCTAAGACCTTATGAAAGTTTAAAATGATAGAGTTGACCCAGTTGACCTAGTATCATTATTGACAAAAATTCACTAGGTCATGGGCTAGGTTACCCAAGACCCAACCTAGACCCTAAACAAGTTTCACCAATAAGAGTACAAGGTCAACCTAGTCAACCTAGTCATGTAAACTATTGAAAGAGGTTTTAAGGTAGGAAAAAGGGTACTAAAAGTATAAAATTATTGGAGGAGTGTATAAGAGAGAAGGACAAATTTATGGGAATGGTTTTCAGGAGACAAGTGTGTAGATAAAAAATAGCAAAAGGGAAAACAATCTTACGAAGCACCAATGATCTACCCATCCCTTCCCTAGTGCACACCTTACAGTATGCACTCATATATTGAGATTCGATAAGTTCCTACAAGATAAAGAGTGTCATTAATTGATAAAATTTCAAAAATATTATTTGTATATAGTATCCTTATTTTCTTGAGAAATTATAGGTTCTACAATGGCTTGTTCATGCAGACCAAGAATTTTATCATTATAGTTCATATTTTTCACATGATTTCCTTAGCTAAAAGTTATTCATTTGTTTATAAATAGGTTATAATTTCATCACTTTATATCCATGATTCATTTTTTCTCTCAATATTCTTTTTATAAATAATTTTGCCTTTAGCAAAATAGGTTTCACCATACTCACAAGATATTTATTCTTTAATATTATAGTGGGGATTTCCATGGTTATTAGGAGACATGTGTAGTTTGCCTACATGAAAGAAAAATTGAATTATATACTCTCCCATACCTTTTTCAATGATTTTGAATTTAGGCTTAGATGAAGTAGAAGTTTGGTTTTTAGATGTAAAAGGTGAATTTGAGGATGTAGGTGGTAGATCATATGGATAGATATAGATTTTAATCTTTGGGGATGATGTTATTATGGATTCAAAATAATTTTGTATAATATGTAGGTAATTTTCCTTAATATATTACCCCTCTAATAATTTTTAATATTATAAGGGTTAGGAATCATGAGGAATAGTAACCTCTATACCAAAATAATGAAATTTAATGCATTGATGAAGGGTGGATGTAATAACATGCATGACATGAATTTATGGTCAGATAAGGAAGATTTTGTATGAAATGTCACCATTGATGAGATGAAATAAGTTTTGGTGTATGACAAGACCGACCATAATATCAAGATTTATTTTAATATTTTATAGTCATTCTAAATTATAGTAAGCCTTTATGATGATGATATTATGATATAATATTATTTTCATATAACCTATACATTTAATCAAGGTTAAATAAAACTAGACCCATTATCTATAAGTACCTAATTTAATTTATGTTTGGAAATGATAACTGTTTCCACCAAATATTTTACCCTAGATATGGTTTTTATATCTTACTCTAAGATTTGGGCAACATTAGATTACCTCTAGGCCTACAAGTTACCTATAGTAGAGGTAAACCTATAGGTTTAAGGGATAGATCCCTAAATTTCTCTTTGCTTGATTATCACCTACACTAGTTTCTTGCTTGAATGAAATGGGGCTAGAATTAACATGAAATGAAACTAATCTAATGAGATGATACACCAAAAATATCTCCACTATAATTTCATACACTTTCACTAAGAAACATGAATCACAATGCTAGTCTCAAAATCCCAAATTTCTCTAACATTTGTATTTCAAACATGAAGGTGATATGCATTTAAATACTCAAGGTGAGTCAACCAGAGGCTAGATTGAAAACATTATGGCTACTCTTTACACTTAAGGATAGTAAAATACATTTTACTACACTTTATGTGACCTATTAGAGTTAAAACTACTTGCATAAAACATGGAAGAGTTGAGAGAAAACAAGGATATATACTACTCACTTATCATTTCACTATACACCACTTCATAGACTTTTAAAAGATAACTTGTGAACTCAAAACTATACTAAAAATATTTATTTTAAATTCAAAATACAACATCAAACCAACTGTGCTTTGTCATACTAGGTGTGGATTTCATTTCAAAAGTCAAAATGGCTTGTATTTATAGAGTATCTAAGAAGAGAGAGAAGAATTGGAGCTCAAAGGTCACAAGAAAAAGTGTCAAAGTATGAAAACAAATTAAATTATAGGATAATTGAGTGTGAAATAGACCAAGAAGGTATCTTTAGATAAATTTCTATATAAATCATGAAAAACTCTTGAAACTGGCATAAAGACCCTTTAACTACCTTCTTGAAACTACCTTCATGATGAGGCATCTCTTGATTGCTCAAAATTTGATTAATAAGAATTGACATGTGTAACATCTTATGGAGGTTGGAAATAAGGTGTGATATTCATTATATGCTTCCCAATTATTATCCTTCTTCATGATACTTATATTCACCATCTACAATCATTCATTGGTCTTTTAGGCCTCATTCTTCACATTTGTCATTAAATTAACCTTCAATTTCTCAACAAAATCCATGGAAGAGGTTTTAAGACACCTATATAGAGTCATTTTCCCTTATAATACATTAGTTATACCTTAAAAAGATCCCAAATTAGACTTCTCATCTTATCACTAGGCAATCACTCTTCATTTTCATTATTTTCCCAAGACTGCCTATGATGAATGGTGTAACAGAGGACCATTTAAAATTAAATTATGTGAGAGGTGAGAATAGGTAGTTATAATAAGTCCCTAAATACATCATTAAATAGTTTTCATCCACAAAAACTCATCTTTACCTAAGAAAAAATAAAAAACCTACAAAAATTCTTATTTGTACCTTATTAATACAACTATGGTATAGACTAGTTGGGTAGGAATGAGTTTGGGTGAGTTATTGACATGTATAGATCACTTTAATGGTCAACTAAGTCCCTTTAAATTAATATTATTTCCTATTTTATCCATCAAGTCCTAGACAAGGGTCTAAGGAGGGTTTTGAGTTGTTTGGACTATTAAGGATTGTTCACAAAATCCTAACATCCAACCTCTAAAAAAATTCCACAAAAACCAATTTTATGATGCTAATAAACTACTCATATATCCTTGGGGCACCATGAAATGTGGTTGTATAGGTATGAGTGTTTGAAATTGGCCTATAAAACTCTTCCTTTACATTTTATGTACCTCTGTCATGGTTTTAGGCCAAAAGTGACCCCTCTATGTAGTCTCCTAAAAAATAATGGTTTTTAATCCTCTTAGAATATCCCTTGTATAGCTTCACATGGTTTATAATTATCATATGGTCACAAAAATGGAACTAGGCAACTATAGGGTTTAGGCCTAGTTCGAGGCCTAATAGGCTAGACTATGTTTGATGGTATTTGACCACTTTTGAATGGTTTATAGTAACTGTGAGTGATTATTAAACTCTATCTACCCTCATTCCAAATATATAAACATTTATTCAATTCTACAAAACTCCTTGTCACATGATTTTACCATTCACATGCCAAACTTGTAGTCTTTACCTTGACTAAGAGTGCCCATTATCTGATACAAAATAGAGGGAATATACCCTATTTTCTAATCCAAAATTAGGATATGAGAGGTTATATTATGTCATGAGGACCTTATACACAAAATTTTAGGGTTTTATCACACCCATAGACCTCTTAACATCACAAATTTCTCAAGACTAATTTCTCAAACCTAGTAAATGTATATGGTCTAGAACTACCTATAGGTTGAGATATAAAACTTATCTTAATTTTTCTATGTGGTATAATAACCTCATTAATATAATGGAAAAACTATTTATTTGTTTTAAAACATGTTCAAAATACCACATCTCTTCCAACCTTCTCAATCCACATCTTTCTTTAACTATAATTGGTATGTCTACTTTAGCAGATGGTGTCACTTGTAGGTGATAGTCAGGGAAAGTTCAAAGGGATTATTTAGATTTTATTTATATATTTATAATGTCATTACTTCCTATTGATCCTTATAAAATAATTATATCACTTTCACTTGAGTGAACACCTATGCCTTCAATGTTCTTAACTTCTTGTCTCTCACCATTAATTTTGTGTGGGTCTATAGTCAAGTTGTTGGTGACAAATTAGGAAAACAAAGGGCCTTATAAGTGATGACCTATGTCAATACATTTTACATCAAATTTTATATCTAATTTTGAGGTACTAATGTCATATATTATTTAAATAAATTCTAGTAGAGGTTCTTGGTTTCCCAGAACTTCCTAGTTATGAGGACAATTGTGGGAGAGATAATGTCTCTAGATTAGTGGAATTATAGGTTCCTAAGGACCTATAGGAAAGTTACCTAGGAAATATATATTTGAGTGGGTGTGAATTTCATATAGTTTACTTCAATGTTATATATAGTAGAGGTTCTTGGTTTCCCATAACTTCCTAGTTATGAGGACAATTGTGGGAGAGATAATGTCTCTAGATTAGTGGAATTATAGGTTCCTAAGGACCTATAGGAAAGTTACCTAGGAAATATATATTTGAGTGGGTGTGAATTTCATATAATTTACTTCCATTTAAACCTCATTGAGTGGGTTACTCAAATATATATTTCCTAGGTAACTTTCCTATAGGTCCTTAGGAACCTATAATTCCACTAATCTAGAGAGATTATCTCTCCCACAATTGTCCTCATAACTAGGAAGTTCTAGGAAACCAAGAACCTCTACTAGCATTTATTTAAATAATATATGACATTAGTACCTCAAAATTAGCTATAAAATTTGATGTAAAATGTTCTTAACAAACCAAGAAGTTAAGAACATTTTACATCAAATTTTATAGCTAATTTTGAGGTACTAATGTCATATATTATTTAAATAAATGCTAGTAGAGGTTCTTGGTTTCCCAGAACTTTCTAGTTATGAGGACAATTGTGGGAGAGATAATCTCTCTAGATTAGTGGAATTATAGGTTCCTAAGGACCTATAGGAAAGTTACCTAGGAAATATATATTTGAGTGGGTGTGAATTTCATAATATACTTATAAGTGATGACCTATGTCAATACATTTTACATCAAATTTTATAGCTAATTTTGAGGTACTAATGTCATATATTATTTAAATAAATGCTAGTAGAGGTTCTTCGTTTCCCAAAACTTCCTAGTTATGAGGACAATTGTGGGAGAGATAATGTCTCTAGATTAGTGGAATTATAGGTTCCTAAGGACCTATAGGAAAGTTACCTAGGAAATATATATTTGAGTGGGTGTGAATTTCATATAATTCACTTCCGTTTAACAATATAGATTCATCATTCACTCTATAGTTTAAATAACCATATGCATAGAAAATAAATAGCTGAAACTATACCTGTATTTGTACACCATCTAGTTTGTTCCCTTGGCTCTGTATCCCTCTTCAAAATCACTCTTGAAGACCAACCACCACAAAACCTGTGACGCTATACCTGTCATCCAAGTCCCCTGCCACATCTGAACTTTCTGACAACTCCCACTGGAGACAAAATCAACATGTGATCTTCCATGTCTCTTATGCCAAAATAATTTTGCTACTCCCAAATTCTTCATGACACACCTCTGAACTAACTTTACCCTTAGCTCAACAACTCTCTTTTTATGTAACCCTGTAACAAGCAACAACATACAGTAACAGGATAATGTAGCTAATATTATCCAACCTGGTAAAGAAAAATACAATGGTCAAACCTCCATTGTCCTATAGCCTAATCAAGACCATATACCCTGGCCTTCTATCTCACGTGTCCATCCACTCTCTTCTCTAACTTGGGAATCCATCCCTCATCTAGTGCTTTCTTCCAGCTGACAACTCCACCAACAAATACTTGTTTGGTTCTTCTCCAAGGACTCACACTCCTCATCCATGCCAAGCTCCCACTATTTCTGGATTCTACCCTTTTTGACCTCCATATGGGTGTATGAGACTCCTTAATAGCTTGATGTTCACCCAACATCCATTTCAGTGACTGATCTCAGCCATCTCCCAGTCTACATTTAACCGATGTCGATTCCCTGCACTGACCTTGACTGCTGACATCATTTCCCTAGCCGATGCTGGTGTCCCCTCTACCGACGTCCATTCCTATCTGACCAATGTCGAACTTCTCCTACTCGACTCTACCAACCCTATTGGTCTGTACATGACTGATGTCGATATCTGGCTGATCGACGTTGGTTCCATGTGATCGATGTCGGTACCCATGTGTTCCTGTAAGTGATGACTTCTTTATCTATGAGATCATCTTGGATCATAACCCTCTCCATACTACCCTACTCAAAATTATTCAACCCCTATAACTGATCTCTATCCATCATCTCCTCCATAAACACCAAGGCTTCCCTATTCTTGTCAAAAGCATCAAATTTCCTTTTTCCTGCAATGAACTCAATCTATGCCTTTTGAATTTAAACTCATACCTTTTGAATCAAAAATGTCCAGTCCATTCTTATTCATGTGACCAAGCCTATTAAGCCACATCTTTGAATCTATAGCTGAAGTAGAATTAGTAATACAAGTAGATAGATAAAGAGTACCTACTTTCTTACCTCTTGCTAAAACAAGTGCACCCTTAGTAACCTTCCAAGAATCTGTTGTGAGGGTTACTATGCATCCCTCATCACCCAACCTTCCTATAGAAACCAAACTCTACTTCAAGACCAAGACATGCATAACCTCCTTCAACACCCATGTGTTGTCCATCTGCAATTTCAACTGCACTTTCCCTTTGCCAACTATTTGACAAGGCGTACCATCCCCTAAATAAAGCTCTCCAAAGTCTCCCTGGACATACTCATGGAACAAATCTCTGTTTGAGGATGCATGAAAAGAAGAACTAGAATCTAAAATCCATGATTCTATCTGACTATCCAAAGAAAGTATGAGAGCATCATGTGCCACAATACCTGCATCCTTTGCTTCTTCATTACCTTCATGTTGATTTTATTTATCCCTCAACCAACACTCTTTCTTTGTGTGTCCTTTATTTCCAAAAAACTAGCAGGTGATACTTCCATTTCTAGATTCGGATCTCCTTCCCATCTTCGACCTTGATTTCCCTTGCTCGACCTTCTCTCTTTGCCTTCCCCTACTTTCTGAACTTAGAACATTCCCTGATGATTCACCTGTGCTTTTCCTGAATATTTCTTCATTCAATATTACACTCATAACATCATCAACTTTTAAGATTTTAGAAGCAGATGCAGAATTACTTACTGCCATAACCAAACTATCCCAACTTTCAGGTAAAGAGCATAAAATTAAGAGAGCCTTTACTTCATCATCAAAAACAATATTGATTGAAGCTAACTAGTTTACCAAACCATGGAAATCACTAAGATGAGTATGTACTGATCCACCTTCCTGCTTTTTTAAAGTAAATAATTGCTTCATAAGAAATACCTTATTTGAAGCCGAGGGCTTTTCATATAAATTTTCCAAAGATTTTATCAACTCTTCCATTGTCTTACACTGTGATAAGTTGGAAATCATAGATGATGCAAGGGTCAACCTTATGGATCCCAGAGCCTTTCGATCAAGAACATTCCATTCTTCATCCTTCATATCTATGGGCTTGCATGTAACCCCACCCAACAGTAAGTACAAATCCTTCTGATATAGATAATCTTCTATCTGCATCCTCCAATGTTGATAATTCTTGCCGTTAAACTTCTCCATTCGTAGCTTACTTTCTTCTGCCATTGCTATACTCCCACTCAAACAGAAACCCCTATGAATGACCTATAATCAAACAATAACTTGCTCCCTACAACCTAAGCTCCGATACCAACTATTAGGAACCCCTCCAAGGAAGCACAATTGATTACTTTTCTTATAAGCAATTAAACATGGAATTATACCAGAATGATTAAGTAACTATAAACTTGAAACAACAAAGAATTTGAGAGACAATACACAATCTTGTATTAAATAATCTTAGAAGAAAATACAATAAAGAAGATGCCACTTCTTCTTCCACCTCAAAGGCTTGCCACACCTCAAGGACTTCTTCCCTCTCTCTCTTGATCAACCACAACCAACTCAACAACCTAAGTTGTTATCCCCTCCTTGAATGCTTCAGCTGATCTCCTTGACCTTACAACTTGTAGATCTCCTTGACCTTGCTTTCTTGCTTCAATGCTTTTACTTGCCTTCTTGATTACAATACATGCCTCATGGGTCTTTAAATAGGATCCCATGCATACAAAAATAGACCTCTAATTACAATAATTAGACACATAGCTCAAGACTATAATTAGCCCTTTAACATGCAAACACTCGGTTCAATGAACTAACTGTTCGTGCAACAAACAATTCTAGAACCACCACAGGTGATCGACGCCGGTCCCTGTCTGCCTGGTGTTGATCGATGTCGGCCAACTTCTTGCCGATGCCAATTGCCTTTTGCATTCATCATGACTGACATCGGTTATACTACTAACACTGGTGTCTCTAGAACTTCAGCAACCTCATCCATGTCTGCAATAGTTGAAGCTTTTAGCTCCACAACCTAACAATAATGTCTCTAGATTAGTGGAATTATAGGTTCCTAAGGACCTATAGGAAAGTTACGTAGGAAATATATATTTGAGTGGGTGTGAATTTCATATAATTTACTTTCGTTTAACAATATATATTCATCATTCACTCTATAGTTTAAATAACCATATGCATAGAAAATCTTTATGTCTATTGCTACCTTATCATAGATAATATAGATACATGGAAAAATATTTCAGAACTAGTTGGATAACTCAATCATAGACATTTATAGTCACATAGAGATAAATTCATTATATATAATTGATACACACTTTCTCTCATACATGATCCAATATCAACTATTTAATGTCTAACCTCTTCGCATTCTTCATAGCTTGTATATATACCTAATTTACTATCTCTATCATAGATGTGTGGTTACAATAGAATGTGTATAGAATCTTTAAAACTCAATATATACTTAGTTAAAATAACCCAAATCCACATTATTTGTTCAAAATAAAATATAGCTATTGACAAAGTATTTTGTGCATGCTGACTAAGTATATGGATGACATGTCTTTATGTTGCAATGGAACCTTGTAGTGTGTTAACATGTCATTATGCTATGATAAATCCATTTTAGCATACTACCCTAATAACACTTTCTTAAAATTAATGAGTTGTTTCATCTTGAGATGATGTAAATAAAAATAACCAAAAAATATCAAAATTAACTAGCACCTAACTATAGTAAGGTAAGCTACCACCCTTTCAAGTTTTTATTAAGCTATCCAAATCAGTTGACTGTGTCTTTGAGTTTTCAACTAACTAACCTCTATGAGCCAAAACAAAAGAGAAATTGAAAGATACCAAAAAAATAGAAATAATAAAGCACCTAAACCTGATCAGAAGATGGAGGAGGAATAATATAAGATGGTGTCATTGAAGAAGTGGCCTTCTTCTTCTAGCACAAAATAACCAAGAGCTAACTAAGTGGAACAAAAATAGGACTAGGAACTATCATAGAAATGGAAACATCTATTGTAGCCAAGTCTTGTTTATAAGTATGCCACTCCAAGAGAACTTCTTGAACTATTTGAACCAAGGCACATAGGGGAGATTGAGCATACAAGTGTTGTAGATCAACATCATCACAAGAAGTAGAAGTAGCCTTGGTGATTTCAACCTTAGCATCAATATCACCTAGAATAAATGTGAGATAGTCTATAAATCAATTCACATGCATTGAAGTAAATAAATTTTGATTAACTTAAGTCTACCACCCTTGCAACTGATTAGTAAGTACATCTTGTGCACTAATCAAAGCATTTAATGTAGTGTCTATAGATTATGGGGTGGCTACTGGATTCAAAATTTAAATGGAAGTGGTCTATCTAGTAGCAAAATTAGGCTATAGACTAGTACAAACATCTTAAATTTTTCACTAATCCAATATATGATGAGTGATTTTTTTGGATTCCTATATCATCACTTTGAATTGCATTTGATTCTTAGCAAGCAACTCACATATTTCTATAGTCTTAACTCTGATCATTGGGCCTTGCTGAGCATACTATGTGTGCAATTTCCTATGCTTCCAATCCTAAAATAATTAATAAATAATTAAAGGAAGGTGATATAAAAAATATTTATTGGGATCAATCACAACTTACCAAACAATGTCTAGGTAGGTAGAGTGAAGAGTATCACATTCCTACTATAGGGTGTGCTATAATGTAGCATTTTTAACATCCAATTATGAAAATTTTTAAACTAAAGACTAAGCTTATTGAGATAAAGATTCTTAAAACACAATCACACCTTCAATTTTTTTCCTCAAGGATAGTTGTGTAACATCAAAATAAAGGTCTATAGAGACTGGTACATTATCTAATGAAGTGGCTAAAATAGGGGCAAGGGCATGCTTAAGAGAAGTAAGTGGTAGTAAAAACATGGTTCTCTAGGTTGGTGTAATAGGCACATCTAGCATGGACATCATAGATAAATTTGATGAAGTAGAAGGAGGATATGCAATCAACTATTCTATACTACATGTAAATGGATCCAAATACACTTGAATAGAAGACAAGTCTATGATAGGAAAAAGTGAAGTCTCACTAGTAATCAATTTTGGTTTATCCATACAAAGTAGTTGGTTAAGAAGCATGGGGATTAAATAAAGGAATGCCATAAAAATTAGCACCTAGAATGTCTTGAGAGTTATCTACAATATCTTCCCTCTATGGATGTTGGATTCCCTTCATGTTAAGGCTACACTGCCATGTTATCTCTTGAGTAGATTGTTGAGAATAGTGCTCATGCATAGTTTGATAGGTGGTAGAAAGAGAAACATGCATCATGGTGGTCATATCTAGGTAATTATGATGGTTATGATCTTGAAATCACACCATCAAATCCTACATCTTTGTTTTAGCTTCAACCTTAGCCCAATTCATTTCTACCTTGTGGCATCATCAAGTAGTAACACAGTTAGCCTCCTCTTGAGCAACTTGATTCTCTTCATCTATTAGAGACTCAGGTAGGACTACCTTAGGATATAAAAATGGTTCATCATATTATGAAAAGGAATAATATAGTGTATCCATTTGAATTTATGATCATGAAATAGAACCCTTCCTCAATCATCCCTAGGAAATATCATCTATAACAACCTATAGAAATGTCATTTTGAGCCAAGCACTAGATGGCATTAGAGGTTGGGAAGTGGCTATACTAGATCTAAGGGATTATATTTTAGTAATATTAGAGTCTTCAGGGTCCTCCTTAACCATGTAAAACCTTTACATGGATTGTTTTTTCCATAGTGTAGATTTAGGTGAATTTTCCAATAGAACATCTAGGGGTTATGCTTGAGGTGCACCTCTAAAGAAAATACTATGAGCTAGGTCCATCTAAGAATTTTTTGCTTAGGTTGCTTCCTCCAAGTGGTCCATCACAATGGAAGGTCGGTAAGGTGAAAGAGAAACCCATAATTCTAGTGGTTACTTAATACAAATTTACACAGTTCACATAACCTTCCAAAAGAGGAGCTCTTTTTCACTCTCATCCTTGTACAAGTCACTTGTCATGTATTTGAACATGAGGTGGTACACTTAAGTTGCATCAATCTAAAACTCAAGCCAATCACATTGAGAAACAATTTTTGGAACATGAAGATCAGTGTACTATAAATCTTGACTCCTCATTTTATGGTAGGGTGGGGAATGTGGGCTATGGTCCGTTGTCCGCTTACTCTTTTTGCATTAAAGTAGATATTTAGGTGAAATATATGAACTTGGAAGTGTTGTGTTAGGAGGAATAACCTAAAGAGGTGTAACCCATTATACATCCCAGGCTTTCTATAATGCCACTTCTCACTATTCAATGGCCATGTCTAAGAAAAACCTGAATGGTGTAATAGTCATTAGAGGGAGCTCATGTATCTAGATAGTGTTCCCTTTGGTATGTTTTTAAATACAACATGTTGACCAAGGAATTTGAAATCATCTAGTGGAATATGTAGATGTGTAGTGATCATCTATAAAAGCTTGTTTTCCTAATTTTAAAATAAAGGAGCTTGATCTTGATAATGATTTATAAAAGAAGTGACCAAATTGGTGAATTATTCATCAGGTTAGTAATTAATGTTGGGATGAACTTGGGTTACTAGTGATTTTTACTGAGTAAATACAAGGAGAAATGCCATAAATTGGTACTAAAAGGTGTTCTTTGTGATGCCCAAGACTTTGGCAATGTTTTGCTTAAACTCTTCTAGCAAGAATTCTTGTTAATTGAACTCCTTGTTGCCATGAATAATTTTATGTGCAATGCCAACAACACCCTTTTTATCCTTATTCATGGATTTGGTTATTTTTTGTAACCTTTATGATATACATTCAGCTAGTAATTTCACTGGTTCATTAGGGAAAGTGACCATTACAATACCTCAGTTCTCTCTAAGTATAGTGTTTTTTATTTTAGTAGAGATAGGTGGTGTTTTAGACTTATGTTACATGTGGGATTTGCCTCTGGTAGCCATCCTGACTACTTGAGCCATTACTTATGTAGACAATTACACTATAACACCTTATGATAAATGAATATCATGTTGGGTATATCTTACCAATAATAGTTGCATGATGCTTGACCAATCCCCAAAAGTGGGAAAGCTCATGAGTCACTCAGTGTTTGAGCCAATGAGATGAGGTACTAGACCATTCCAAGCAAATAATCATTTACGTGAATTCTACACCATAGCACTACTATGAGGATCAAAGTACTTGGTCTATTGTAGTGAAACTCCTATCCCTAAGTCCTCCTTTAATGTAACAAGTCTCTATTTGAAATTATGCTCAAAATCAATAGTATTAGGGGAGGCAACTATGATTACTAATGGAGAAAAAGATTTTAAGTACACAACATTGAGAAATTAAACTCAAAATATAAATTGTAGAGCTCAATTAGCAAGATCAAGTGGTCTATAAAGCCATGAAGTAACCTATTTACGCATTTTATGGTTTTGTTGTACCTTTGATGTTGTAAATTAAATGATTAGGATCTTAAAACACTTAACTTATGAGACTGGATTCAAATTTGAATTGATTTTGTACCCCCATTATTTTGTGCATGAGAATAAAATCTAGCTTGGTGGATGTGGTATTCAATGCAGTCTATGTGGCACTTATCTAGCTATGAAAGAATGTCTAATGGGACATTTTTCCATATTTTGGTTAGCCATATCTATTAAATAGGTGATCTTAATTATGACATATAACTATGACAGTGACGTTATAACTACTTACCTACATGCTTTGGCCATAACTCCCTTTTTTATAAATCATTATTCATAATCATAACCCTCAATCTTGTTTAGGTATGGTTCCTAGACTTAATAGATGACCCAAACTTATAATTCATTAATGATGTCACTAAAAAGCTTATCCACATAAAAACACTTGATATCTTGCATGTGTTAGACCAACTGGACCATGCTTATCATGCATTTTTACAAAATTGGAATTGATATTGTGCTTTACTAGCAAAAAACTTATGAAAATACACAACACATAGAAAATGAAAACCAAACTCAAATAACTTCCATGAATGAAATTTTCCTAACTACATTGAATGTGCATAAACACACTTTCTTGATGTAAAGTTGATCTAACGGAAATAGACCTTAAGTCTACATTTGTTAACCTTTCTAGGTAAAACATTACCTTCAACATCTTGCAAGATAATAGACCCATTTTTAAAAATCTTGTGGATAACATAGGGACCTTTCCACTGAATGGTGAATTTTTTGGGAAATTCTCAAAACTAATTATCATATAACAAAACAAATTGATCACAATGGAATTATTTTGTGCATAGATTCTTGTCATGCCATGCTTATTAACTTATTTTATTAATTTCTTATACCCACACTGATATATGCCTGTCTTCATTCATATATTTGGGATCCATTAGGGGATTTATAAGTGATTCTGCATCACCTAAATGCATTACATTAACAACTCATAGGCTAAGCACTATGTATTCCATAAGCATGATAGCTTCCATCCCATAAACTAGCTAGAAAGGAGTAAATCTTGACACATGTTTAAAATGGGTGTGGTAAGCCTAGAGTACCACAAGAAGTCTATCCTCCCAATCATCTTTATTAACATCATAAACCTTTGTCAGGAGCTCACCCAACACTTTGTTCATAGCCTCCACTTGCTCATTCACTTGTAAATGATATGATGTGCTTTTATAATGTGAAATAATAAATTCTTTTATTAGTATTTTAATGGTATTTTTCAAAAAATGCATACCCCTATCACTTACCAATCATAGTGGATACCTGTACCAAGTAATAATGTTCTCATATAAAAACTTAGTAGTGTCTTTGGTTCCACAACTTAGTGTAGCAACAACCTCTACCCATTTGGTAAAGTAATCAGTCATAGTAATTATGTATCTATCATTAATAAACTTACTTACCAGGTTAATGGAGCCAACAAAGTCAATCCCCCATTGCTCAAATGGTTGCTATGCTAATATGGGATGAAGAGGCATCTCATCCCTTTGAGTGGGTTTACCCATTAATTAACAAACATCACACTATTTGACAACCCACTGTGCATCCTAAAAAATATGTTGCCACCAAATACCACTTTGTAGCATTTTTCTTGTGGTAGTATCCCTTGCAAAATGTCCACCAACAATACCTTGATGTGCCTCTTCTAGAACTTGTGGTCATTCATGCTGTAGTGTAACTCATCAAATAACCTCATCTTTCCCCATGTGATACATAAATCCATTTATAATTCTAAAAGGAAGAGCCCTGGTTAGGAGGTGCTTCTTTTATTTTTTAGTGTAATGTGTAGGTAATATATGTTATTCTAAAAACTATGTGACTTCAGCCAACTATTCAAGAATCATAGAAATTCTAAACAAGTGAGCACTAAGAGACTCATTAGAGATATCCTCAAGATCATCACCATTATACAATCTACTGAGATGATCAGTGCCAACATTTTCCCTCCCAAGTTTAACATTGATTTGAAAATTAAACTCCTAGAAAAGCATCAACCAACGAGATATCTTTCTACCCAACAATAGCTTATTTATGATATATCTTAGAGCTTGATGATCTATGAATAATTTAAATGGGGTAGCCAAAAAATAATTTCAAAATTTTTTAGGCTAAAATCAATTGCAAAAGTGTCCCTTTTAGTTTTAGTGTAGTTATTCTCAACTATAGATAGCTTTTGACTTGTAAAATGGATTGGGTGGTCCAAGTCTCCTTCATTTGACTACATTAGTATTGTGCTAACTATAGTGTCAGATGCATCCACATGTACATGGAAAGGTTTACCCCAATTAGGAAAAATAAGGATTGGTGAAGTAACCAATTGATGTTATATATTAATAAAATTTGTTTGATAATCTTCTATCCATATAAAAGGAACACATTTACATTGTAATTTCTCCATGGGAGATGAAATAGTTGCATATCCTTTTATGAATTTATGGTAATACCCCATATGTCCTACAAAATAACATACCTATGTTGATGAATTAGGTGGTGGCATACTCATTATTATTTAAATCTTCATTTGGTCCCCTAGGATTCCCTTGATACACACTACATGGCCTAAAAGAACACCAAATAGTGTGAAAAACAAACATTTTTTAAATTAAGCACAATCTTGAGCACTCTACATCTTTCCAACATGAGTCTTAATTTTGAAATATGTTCTCAAAATAATGATAAAACTACCAAATAATCCAAATATAACTCCATAAAATCATGAATAAAGTCCTTGAATGTAGTTACTACGGCCCTAGAGAAAATTGTAGGTGCATTCTTTAGACCAAATGGCATTACCTTGTATGCTAATTACCCTCAATAGAAAATGTTATCTTATTTTAATCCTCAGCTATGATGGGTATTTGGTGACATACACTAAATCTCTTAGTAAAATAATACACCTCATGTCTAGCTACATCTTCCATCACTTAATCAATAAATGGTATTAGAAAGGGTTCAATAACACAAGCATCATTTAAGGTGTGATAGTCTCTATAGATACAAATCTTACTTAATTTCTTTGGCTGTACAATCATAAGACTTACCCAATCTACATTTTCAATAAGAAATATTATTCTTGTATTTTTCATATGATCTAATTCATATTTAACCTTCATCATCATGTTAGGATTGAGATGATAAGTCCTTTTCTTAATAGGTTATTCACTTTCCTTGACATCTAGATGCATTTATCCTAAATAAGGATTTACCCCTTTAACTTTTGAAAAAGTAGTTAGAAATACATTTGTATAATATTGGAGAAGTTGAAATGCTTCAAAAATGTCCTACTATCCCAATAGTCACCAACATGTGCCAATTTTGGAGATGTTTTAGACCCTATGTTCATAATTTATTACTTTTGAGGTTCCTAATATATTTATGGTTCATCTTTTGGAATGTAATGTATAATGACCTGCTCACCTTCTTATTCTACAAATTGTATCTATCACAATCAATATTCTTTAGCTTCATCATCTAAAGTTCAAGTAATATTTCATAGGTTGGATTAGGTTCAAAAAAATCTGAGTTCTAAAGAATCCTCACTAACTGAATCAGGATCATTAGTAGGCTCTTATTAAATATGATGGCAAGGATGGATATCTATCTTATCTTTTCCTTTATGTAGAGTCTCCATAGGTGTAGCATAAATGAGATCCTAAGTGTCTTGTTAACTATGTTTGACTCTCATGGTGACAACATCAATAAGTTCACAAACCTTCATTACCTCTAGCTATGAAGCTTAATCATTATGTAGATCTTCCACTCTTCCATGGCATAGAAATTTTTTCATCTTTTGTAATGCACTACTTATAAAGGGATTGTCACTTTCAGATATAAAGGTTTGAATAAAATAATTCTACAACTATATCTAGTGTTGTGTCTCTCTACGACATTCTTGATTAATGTACCAAGTTGTAGGTAAAACCCCCAATGTGTAAATAAAATAATATGAAAAATAATTCAAATTAATCTCTTCAGTCATACATATTTAAATGCACTGTTGAACATGGTTTTGAGGACATTCTCCTCCATGGAACATGGGACATTATTTTTCTACTTCCTAAGGTAATTGAAACCATGTAATCAATAACTCACACATTTATACCCATGTTTTACTACCACTATGATGTGCTACCTACTAGTTAGCTACTACTCCTTTCAATGCATAATTAAGGGCACTTACCCTTTGATTATCCTCTGGTATATGCATTTGGAATTGCACTATAAAATCACCAATGTCTTCAATGGAAAAGTACTGAGGAATTTTCTGATCAATCATATAGACCACACACAAATGTTTAAGATCATGATCATTTTGAGCCTAATTAAACATATAAGTATCGAAATCACCACTAATAGAATAAGCTCAATCCCATGGTATTATACCTTTAGGAGTGGGTTCAATATATTCATGCTCCATATAATCAATTTGATATAAAAATTCTATATCAAACTATGTAGGTGAGTGAACAAACAGAGATCATACTTCATTTTATTCTTCTATATAAGTATTTAAATATTTTATGGAGTACTTAACACATACTTCATTATCTATTGGCTCTTCTAAAAAATATCTATACTAATTTATTGGTATATGACGTTATATATCAGGTAGATTTTGCATCACAATTCACATCTAGCTATTACCTTTGGCTACATAGGGAGAATTAGGCTCCCTAGGAATTATATAATATTTGAAATCTCTATTAAGAGGAATGATGATTATACAAGCATATTGGTGTGACTCTATTTGATTCATGACTATGTTGATGGTCATCTATCCATTGCAAGCCCACTTTTTCCCTAAAAAAGCTAAGTAGTGTGTTTCATCTATCTTCATGTTTATTACTTCAAAATCACCATCTAGATTTATCTCTATGACTTTAATCTCTACATCTTCCCATCATCTTATAAGCTCTACCCTACCATAGTCCACTAGACTAAGGGTTATAGGCATGTAACTCAAGGTTGATCTCCCAATCACCTCCCAGGTAGATAATGGGATCATATTCATTGTGTTTCTAAAATCAAACACAACATTTGGTATTTCATACCCTACTATCTTAATATCAACACTGGCATCAAAATCCCATGGATTTTTTGTCTTAACATACCAAACCATCTTCTCAATCCTTTCCTTTCCCCTCTATGCACATTCTATCAAATTGTGTAAAAGATTAGTGATATTTTACAATATATCCTCATTTTATAGAGTGTTAAGAAATTTAATCAAGTATGTCATTGTTGTTATAACCCCTTCTTGTTTCATGATTCACATAATCTATCCATACATATGCACATCAAGTGTGGCTTCATCTACTACAACTAAACTTTGTTGTTGAATATTCTGTATAATTTACATGGCTTCCTTCATGATTCCTTTCTCCTTTACTAGTTTTAGATAGGTATCTACTTTAGTTTTTCATATGCCAAAATATGTTGGCATTTCTAAAGGAGATAAACCTTGCTATGAGTTTTGTGTTCTTATTGCTACTTGCATAAATGCATTTCAATTGGGCTTGAAACCAAATCGATTCACATTATCCATAGATTTATCTATACATTGTGTTTATAAAATAGGTAAGTCATGAGTGTCATGTTATTAAAATACTCATTAGTATGCACAATAGGATTGGCATTATGTATTGGTTGGGTAATTTTGTTGTACATGATTAGGTTCCCCATACTAGTAGAATCTACTAGGGACTCTAGGATCATTTCCACATCCTCATTATGCACCACCATGGTATCCACATCTATTCCCTTGATATCCCCACCCATCTATCTATTGTGCCACAAATTTTGTTGTAGTCTATGGTAGATTCCACCCCTGCTAGTATTGGTGATTATCATAACTATCATATTGGGGTTGATTTAAATGTGGATTCTAGCTAGATTTTTATGACTGAAGAATTATAGGATTATAGTAGATTGATAAGAATATTATAGTGGTTGTGTAACTTAAACTCTAGAACTTAATCCTTATGGTTGAAATAGTTATGCATTCTATGCCCATGCTATCCTATCTTGTGCTACACTAATGGGATTGGTTTCTACTCTTGTAGTGATTTGCAATGTCACTAGTTCTTGTTGTGTGACTACTAAAAAGACATTCTTAATAATGTCTTCTTTCAATTCTTGTATATCCCTATAATCTTTGTCTTCATGATTAGTATATATTTAAAATTTATAGTACATACTCTATGGGTTTCTTACATACTATTATAATAAATGATAATGAGTGGTTGAGTGCCCCACTATGTGACAAATGTCATAAAACTTGGTATGTAATTTTGGACATTCATTCTTATGGTGGCCTTCCTTTCTACACTCAATATACCATAAACCAAATATACGTCATTTAGTAGTATTCTATGGAGTCTCCAACCTCTATAATATAGCTTGAAGTGTGCTTTCTAGATATGTTTTACTCTATATCAGAGTACCATAGTCTTCTATCCACTCCACTCTTACTATAGTTGTTCTATTTTTTTCTTTATTAGTGAACTCAGTGTGTCTTATCACAAATTGGGTCTTTGGTCATACTTCTTCAAAAAACTAAGCAGCCTTATCTTTATCTTCTAAAACAAACTCAACATTGTTAACCACATCAAAAAAACTATGGTCATTGTTTCTCTAGATTTTCACTAATTCATTCAAATGAGGAAGAAGCTAAGGTTAAGAGGTTATGAGTTTGATGTTACCCATATTTAGTGCACACCATATCCAAGCCTTATGGGAGCTCCTCTTTGGCTATGGAGGAAACACCTGCAGTAAGAATGAAACTTAAAAAAGAAAGATGTTAGAAGAGGATATGGTGGACTGCCAAGCTACGCGCTCAGTCCCAGAGGTGTAAAGATCCTTAAGGGATGATAGTCCACTATTTAAATATAAAAGTGTTGTAAAAGAAGAAATGATAAATGACTAATGAAATAGAAAAGTAGATATTGCATACCTATTCCCTATAGTCTATATATCTCAGAATGCTATAGAAGGTTGGTTGAAGGTTTTGTCTAGTCTAGATAGGCTGTTTGAATGGCTTTCTACTTTGCTATTTCATAACATAGTCACCGACATCAGTAGGTATAATGAGGTTGGTCAAGTAAATGGTGCCGATGTCAATTGGGTTGCTGATGTCGGTCAAGGTTATCAGCCTTGGATGGCTTTTAGAATATTTCTGGGATAAACAGAGGGGTTTTTAGAAGTTCAGAGGTTGGTGGAGGGTTACGGGAAGGTGAATAAGGTCTGAGGAAGGGTATAGGTGGAGGGTTGGTGTGAAAAGGGAGTGAGGACAAGGGGAAGGATTTTCAGCCCCTCCATGGAAGAATCCAGACCTCTTGATATTATTTAGAAATATCAATGAAAACTAATTAACAATATATTCTAAAATACTAAAATGAAAACCAAAGTACTTAGCTTTATAAGGTGAATACCCAAAGATGTCAGAATAGTGATTCCTATTATGGCTGATGTGATCAATGTTTTGAGCCAATGAAGTGGATTGATTTAGTTCAGTAGCTTGAGGTCCTCGTACAATCTTTCAATCTAGTCTCTGGAATGATTTGTGCAGAGCTTCGGTAGCCAGGAAAATAATAGTTGAGTTCTGGTGCTTGAAATCTCAGAGTGTGGGTGTCAATGTGTGAAAAGGTAGGGCCTAGCTTGATGTTTAAAGCTTGGATTATGTAACTAACGGTAGTGATCCCACCAGTGTCAGCCATGAGTTAACTGACATTAATAGAGAGAGAATAGGTAAAAGGGCTATTTTTAGCTCTTTGCCTGTTTCTCCACTTGCCAAGTGCCTTTTTTGTTGGAGAATGGTCAAAACAAGGGCTTATGAGGCATGGGAGTTGGTTAGGGAGTTAAGATGGAGTGAGAATAGGTCATGGGTAGTTAGGATTTGGAAGACCTAGTCTCAAGCTGACTCATAGGCTAAGAAATGGTCTTAGGGTGAGGTGTCTAGGTGAGGTGTCCAAGGTGAGGTAATTAATTTAAAATGAGTAGTTTTTAAATTAATAAGGTGTGCAAGTGTGGCTTAGGAGTGTTAATGTTTTGAAAGGGACCAAGTAGGGGTTGACATGATATTGGTGTCTACATTTTCCCCTTTTTGTCTTGTGGTTTGTTCTGATGAACTGCAAGACAAAAATAGATGTAGGTTGCCCTAGGTATGGGATGATGTATTCCCCTTCAAAGTGGGAATCGAGAGAAGGTAATCCAAAATCAGGTGCTAATTTGATAGGTAGTGGATGGGTAGGGTGAGGTTAGAGTGTGAACACAACAATAGTTGAGATTGCGCATATACCACTTCACTTGATAGGTAGGTCAAATTGTCATAGACAAGGTTGATGAGGATTAAAATTGAAGTAACCGGTCCCCAGCTTATTAGTGGTAGCTGATTGGGTTTAAATGATCAAAGTTGTAGCTCCAATGGTTGAGGAGGAGTAAAATAAAAGTAACTGGTCCCTAGCTTATTAGTGGTAGCTAATTGGGTTAGATCGATCAAAGATATAGCTCTAATGGTTGAGGAGGACTAAAATTGAAGTAACTGGTCACTAGCTTATTAGTGGTAGCTGATTGGGTTAGATCGATCAAAGTTGTAGCTCTAATGGTCATCATGTTCCAAGTATCTGGGCTAGGAAGTGCTCCTAGAAAACACAAAAATGTCACAGATTTTGGGGATCAACTTGGTCATGATCTGACAATAGGTGTGAGGGGTGCAAACAATTGCCTAACTATTTGTGAGATAGCATATGCAATCAAAACAACCAAGGCAAAGTTGTCTCGAAAGTGGTTGTGGTCTGAGGAGATAGTCACAATCTCTGATGTCATTTGTCAAGTCAAGCTAAGATATAAGCGATCTCAAGTGTTTTTTGTTGTGATTAGGGAGATGTATGTGATCTCTAATGTGACTTCTATAGTGTCAGGGTTGGAAAGACTAAAAATGAGGTAGTTTAGGATAGGTAGTGAGCCTAAGGTTTAGATAGTTGGTCCATTAAGTAGATGAATGAATGAATGGCTGAGCTAACCTCAAAATACCCCATGTCAACTAAGTGCTACCTACATAACCCCTATTTCAAGGCCTCAGTCTAATGTAGTTCTCCCAAAAAGTGAAGAAGAGTCGAAGAGGTTGTTATATGGTTTGGTTATGTTAATGTTTTTAGCATTTCCCATATGTTTGATGGTACATGCTTGGAATGATGAGTGTATGATGATGTTATAGCCTTTTCCATATTGTGTGATGGTGTATGTTGTAACATAGGTTATGTGGTTTTTCATCCTTAGCAATTTTCCATATTGGTGATGGTGTATGCTAAAAATGAAATGAGATTATTTATGCTTCATCAGGTTTCCATATTGGTGATGGTATATGCTTGACATAAATTGAGTTTGGTTAATAGTTTCCATGTGTATTGTTTTCCATAGAAACTAATGTGAATGGGCTATGATAATTTATATAACACAAATTGGTATTTGCGTTAAATAAATCAAGATGTTATGTGAGTGGTTAGAAAATGTTTTGGTTGTATTTTATGATAAAATTGAGTTGAATGTTAGGTTCATAACTTTATAGTGAAAATTATGAGATGATAATATGTGAGCATATAATTTTAAGACACTGCATCCTAAAAGATAAACTAGCATGTGATGAAGGTGTGTAAGAAGTGAAAGGCACATTGCTCTTTCATTGACAAGGACCATAATGATAACATAGATAGGGTTTTTGCAAATAAAAGTCCCATTCATTCATTGCGTCGTTAACCATTGGTTTTTGTTAGAGAAGTATCCTAATCACTTGAAGTTAAGTGAGCTCAAAATCCCATGAGTATTTTGGGGTAATAGGTGTGATTATGTGATATGTGAGGATTGCGTAACCCTTTTTACCAGGGATAACTTTGCCCCTTTTATAGGTGACCCTGAGAATGACTATATTAAAGTCCATGACTTAATAGTTTGTCAGTCAATTGTTTTTTTTGGTAGAATGATCAATGTGGGAAGTCTACTTCGGGATGTTGTTTTTGTTTTGTGGTCATGTGAAGCTAATCTATGTGGGAAGCTTCTGAGAGGGTGCTCTTTTTTGTAGCAAAATTTGGGCATAGCCATCCTTCGAGGGAGGGTTCTATATTTTGCTTTGTATGTTTAGATTTATTTGAATAACTATCCTTCAAGGGAGCAGTCTATTAATTATAGTAATAATGTAGCTATCCTTCGATGGAGTAGTCTACATTTATAGTTTATGACCTTTTAATATTTTGTTAGACATCCCAGTTTTTTTTTTTTAACTAAACTTTTAGTCATGGACTAGACTATAGAGGTTTAGGGGTTTCCCTTTTATTAGGACAACGCATTAATGCTTAAAAAATGGTTAACTATTTATTTTTAGGGAAAAGGGTTGAAAGGAATAGGAATGAGGATGACAGAGTTTGCTCAAGGGATGAGCTCAAGTTAAACATCAAGTGAATGATTACTTGGTTAATAGTAGAATGGTCACAGATGCAAGGCATTAAGTGGCTCAGGTTCTGGTTAGCCTTCAAGAGAAGATAGATGATAAGTCCCTTATCCATACTTGTGCATTATTATATAAGGTCCAAGCCAATTAGGAGAAAACTTGCCTAGTTTACTTCTTTCCATATTGGTCACGTGTTGGTTTTCTTTAAGGATGAGATCTCTAATTTTGAAATCTCACTCTTTCAAATTTTTGTTATAGGCATACTTGATGCGATCTTGGTAGATATGAAGATGATTAAGAGCATCAAGACCAAGGACGTGAAGTAGGTTAGCATGTTGCTAACATTTGATACAATGCCAAACATAGTCACTATAGTCTTGGTTAAGAGTGGGCCAATAATAGCCCAGGTGGAGGATGCACTTTGCAATCTAGTTACCACTGAAATGTCCTCCACAAATCCCATCATGGACTTGTTTGATGGCATGAGATGTCTAAATGGAGGTTAGGCATCAGAGAAGGAGGCTGTTGAAACCTCATTTTTAGAGAACACCCCCTAACATGGTGTATTGAGTAGTACTCTTGATAAAAGCTCACCATCCATTGCTAGAGAGGTTAGGGGGAATGATAGAATAAGTCAAGTAGTCAACAAGTTGTTTATACCAAACATCATGTTGGTTAGAGAGGTTAGGAGGAATTACCCCTAAAGGTGTTGGTTGAGATGTGCCCAAGATAGAAATCTTGGGGTTTGGTGGTGGAGAGGGCTTGGCGAATGGATATATCCAAGGAGTAGAAACCTTCTCTTTTCCTTTATCCTTTAGGTTTTGGGGCCTGGTGGCCACATTAATAGTGTTGATTTCAAATATAAGGGGAGAAGGTGGTAGAGGGACCATAATCTCGTGTTGGGATTCTAATTCAAGTGAGGAGATTTAGGAGGC
The DNA here is from genome assembly GCA_037957365.1 of Torreya grandis. Taxonomy (NCBI): domain Eukaryota; kingdom Viridiplantae; phylum Streptophyta; class Pinopsida; order Cupressales; family Taxaceae; genus Torreya; species Torreya grandis. The sequence continues at coordinate 798,106 of JARHVA010006809.1, read as the reverse complement.
ATGGGATGGTGTTGGTAGTTTGTCACAAAGGTGGTCAAGAGAATCCTCAATGAGAAGGGTGTCCTTTTCTAGGCATTGGTGAATGACAACCTTAAGAGCATTGCAACTCTCAGTGTCATGCCCATGTGTGTGATGATACAAGTAGATTTGAGTGCCATCGAACCAAGATGGTTTTGATCTGAGAGGTTAGTATGGCTTAATGGGTAGGAGAATGGTGCTAGAAGACTGCAATAATTGGCATAATAGTGAATCATGGGAACCCACTAATGGGTCTGCACTCATTATTGCATTAGGGGTTAACAACTTCTATTTAGGAGTTGTAAGGGGAGTTTTTTGTACCACCTTTTTGATTGGTGGTGTAGCCACACGAGTAGATGGCACTTTCTTGATGAGAGGTGTCAAATTTCTTGGAGGAAATATGTTTTTGATAGGTATAGGGAGTAATGGAGGTAGTTTGTCTTTGTGAGGTGTTGGAATAGGGAGCACTCCTATTAAAGTGGAAGGATGTGCACATAAAATAGAGGGCAATGGTGAAGGTGAGGGAGGAGTAGACTGGCATGGTTTAGCATCCTTCTTTAGTATGGTGCGAGGACCACTACTGTGTGGGGCAAGGTTCAAATCTAACTTCACTTTTGGGTGAGTTAGATTTGATACAGGGTGAACACTGAGAGATCTAATCTATTTCAGCATGGTGGATGCCTGTGAGGGTTTGGATCTAGACATGGAAGGCTGAGATTCTGATGATTTAGAAGTGGAAACCCCATCCTCATTAGAGACTTTGGGGAAAATCATCATGGAAGGGTTGGCAGTATAAGGTGAAGTGGGATGTGTAGGATAAGGAGCCCTAAGTCACTCACATAATGCCTCATACTCTAGGTTCCTAGAATGGAGCAATCCTAAGTTTTCTACCAATTAAAAGAAGGGTTTAGATAACATCGTGTGAGGCCTTATAGTTAGTCCTTTAAAGGATTTGGGTGATTACAAATGTAGAAACATGTTGGATGCAGTGATCTCGGGCCAAAGGTGAGAGAGAACCATCACCAGATCTTCCTCGATTGAAATGGATGAGGGGGCAAGTTCTTCTCTCAATAGAGAAGGGATTGGAGAATTTGGCTCTCCAAACGGATAGAGTGCAGGGATGATCATGATTTCCATGTGTGGTCTAAGAGTGAATAAAGTATGATCCTCCATTGGTAATAAGAAGGATAAATGTGGGGCCACCAGTGTTGGTTCCATCAAAGCATCCTCCAATATGGGAGAGGTCAAAGTAGACTCTCCTATGGGTGAAATGGGGGTGGATGGAGGACAATCCTCCATCGGTGGAGGAAAAATAGGAGAGGAAGGCTTCTCTAAAGGGTAAAGTAGAGGGATGATGGCCCCTTCTTCATGAGGGTGTGGGGTATGAATGGTAAATTCTTCCAATGGTAGAAGAAGAGGGAAGGTGGGGGCAATAAGAACATGTAATATGGGATCCTCTCGAGGTAGAAGAATTGGTAGAGGAGGTGTTTGATGTCATGGGGGTGATACAGGTGAAATAGGTTCATCCATGTGAGGAAGAGGGCGAGGCAAAGGGAGCTCTTCATTGTGTTGGGGTGATATGGGTAAAATAGGCTCTTCTACCCATGGTGGAGAAATGGGTTGACCAACCTCTTTAGATTGTGGGAGAGGTTGGATAGGAATGAAAGGAAATACCATGTTGACCGTGCATATGTTGCATTCTTGAGGGTCATCAACCATGGTCTGAACATTATTCTAACTTGGGGGATGGTTAGGAAATGGTTTCCTAAAGACATCCATGTTTTGGTTGGCCGGCACATTAGGGTTATCCAAAACAAGGTCTCCTTTGTCTAACATGTCTTGAACAATGTTTCTTAGGGTTTTGCAATTATCTGTGTCATGACCCTTGATACGATGATAGTTACAAAAGTCATTTTCCCTATACCATGTAGGGATGGATTGTGAGGGGTCAAATTGGATAGGTGGTTAGATTTGAGGGAGGTTGAGGACTCCCTGCATCACTAATTTATCCAATACAGAAGCCTTTGATAATCCTATTGGAGTGTATCATCATTGTTCATACCATTGTTGGAATTGTCTAGTGATGCTTTCTAAAGTGGAGGGCTCAGATTGGTTGGTTGTGGTAGAAGATGGTGACATAAGGACCACAACATTCACTGATCCCTTAGACTTGGGGTGGGAAGAATAAGGTTTAGAAGAAGAAGGGTCATTGGGTTTTGCGTTGGTATTTTTGTTACGTAATTTGACCCTATCTTCTTCGATTGCATAGAGTTCAATCTTTCAAGCCATAATGAAAGCTTCATCAAATGTCCAAAAAGTTTAAACCCATAGAGTGGATGAGATGTGCTTGGCACATGCTCTTGAAAAGAACTCAATGAGCTCAGGTTGAGGTAGTGAGAAGGATATTTGGTTGATCAAACCTCTCCAACGGGTGACAAAGTCTATTATTGACTCATCCTCAAATTGTCTAATGGAATAAAGGTCTGTGATGGAGACCTTCTTGGTAATATTGATTGAGAAATGATTGAGGAATAGCTAAGTGAGTTGAATGAAGGTGAAGAGAGAATGACTGGTAATGGAGCTATACCAGTCAAGGGTGGTGCCAGAAAGTGACATAGGGAATGTGTGAAGTAACAATGCATCATCATGTGCTATGAGGTAGAAAGCATGTCTAAACACTCACATATGTTGTTATGGGTCCTCTTTACTGTAAAAGCTAGTAAATTTTGGGAGTTCCCACTAGATAGGGTATGGTTGAATAGGAACTGAAGGGTGGATAGGTTCGTTGTAGATTTGTTCATATGAAAGAACAATCCTCAAACCTGAAATAGATGTCTCAAGGATGGACATCCGATCCATCAGCATCTTAATTAGATCAGTAGATAGATTGGCATGAGGGGCACCCCCTAAGTTATAGGGTACCTAGAAGGTTTTGGAAGGAGTGTTTGACATACTTGGTTGCATTTTTGTAGGTGAAATATACTGATAGTTTGTCATAGGGGCTGATGTCGAGGCCAAGGGGGCTTGTGCCATGAAGTTAGAGGGCACAACTTGAATAGATGCAGCCAAGGGTGGTTTAATGGTAGAGACACTAGTTAAAGGATAAGTGGTCACTCTCACATTTATAGGTACAAGATTGGATGGGATAGAGACAATCAAGTTCTGGAAAGGTTTTGAACTTGGTTGAATTGTTTGAACTTGAGGGGGTATAAAAACCCTGATGGAGGTAGGGCAAGAAAGGAAAGGGGAGGCCAAATCTTGAACATTGGTCATGGTTGGGTTACTGGTCAAGGTAGTGACCTGAGTGACCATAGGTTGGGTAGTAGATACTGTTGATATCATTTTCACTTCAACCAAAGAAGTTGGCATCCCATAAAGAGGATTACCTGAAGGATCTCACGTTTGGCTTCTAGCGATATAATGTTGGAGAGCCTTGACATTGTGGTCAAGGAATCTCTCAAAATCTTGATCCCCTTTAGGAATAATAAGAGGTTGATCAGGGGTAGGTTGGATAGGAGTATGCTTGGTGTCTGAAGTATACTCCATTAGATGACTTGGCACGAAGGGTGAAGGTGGAAGTGGTTGTTGACTCATGTGGTCAACAAGGAATTTAGCTTGATTGCGTGTCAAGACCACCCAAGGTGAAAGGGGTTTAGGTTCCAAAAATGATGTTTTAGTTTCAAAAAATTAGAATTTGTGTTAAATAGCAAGAAATTTGGGTTTTAAGCTTGTCGTTTGGAAAGAATTTTATTTATTTATTTATTGACAGTGATTGATGTTAGTTGTTTAACTGATATCAATTAGAAAATGTTGTTGACATCAGTCAGTTAACTAATGTCGGTGAAGGTTTGGTTAACAATGTCAGTGGAGAAAATGATGTTGGTTTCTATTTCATTCTAGAAACATAGAAGATTGATAGTTTTTGGAAGAAGATTTTCTGAGTCATTTTGGACTTCAAAATGGTATGACCTTACCAGCTCAAACACTCAGATAAAACTAGCAGAATAAATGATTAGGCAAGCAACCTCTAAAATGCTAGATTCCTAGAAATGAGTTTTAAAGTCATGGTGGCTTATGCCTTAAGAGAATGTGTTGGGAGTTGGGCTTGTAGAATAGGTCCTAGAGAGAAAGTCTATGGTTGGTTTCAAGTTGTGTTATGGTGCTTAAAAATATCTGTGTTAGGGTCAGTATGTGGCCTGGTGTTAGGGCTTGCTCCCTTCACTTCATGAACCCAGAGACAAGCTAGGCCACTTAGCCAAAATATACTTTCCCTATAGTTTGTACTCTGCCATAAAATAGAGTGGGTCCTCCTCTTGGTGGTGAAATCCAAGTAGGATCACCGAGTGGGTTAAGGTATCCGCTAGGTGATGAAATCCAAGATGGGCCTTGTCTCAAGTAAGTTTATGTGTTTGATTTGAAGTGATTGTGGTTTGGTTGTGTCACATTTGTGCACTATGATTCATTCATAATGCTTTAATTACTAAGTGGGCTAAGTGTGCATCTAAGCAAGAATGAAATGCAATAGTTTTTAACCCAGTTCAAAATATGTTATTCAAATGCAAACAAATGGAGAAAAGGTAAAGAGTATGAGTTTTTTCTAGTCTATGATGCATGCAAGAAGTAACAAGAAGAAAAAGAGATGTTCTTTTTAACTTCTACTATTGATTTCATTTTGAAACAAAAAGATAGAAGAAGGGATGCAAGAGGTGAATATTTTTCTAATGCATCTACATGAAAATTTGATTTTTTAAAAGAAGAAGAATGAACCCAAAGAAAACTCCAAGGGTCACACTGGGCATGCCAGAATGTTTCTCTAGAATTTCACTAATTCATTCAAATGAGGAAGAAACTAAAGTTAAGAGGTTTTGGGTCTGATGTTACCTAGATTTAGTGTCCACCGTATCCAAGCCTTGTGGGAACTCCTCTTTGGCTGTGGAGGAAACACTTGCAGTAAGAATGAAACTTAAATAAGAAAGATGTTGGAAGAGGATATGGTGGACTGCCAAGCTACATGCTCAGTCCCAGAGGCATAAAGCTCCTTAAGGGATGACAATCCACTGTTTAAATATAAAAGTGTTGTAAAAGAAGAAATGATAAATGACTAATGAAATATAAAAGTAGATAGTGCGTACCTATTCCCTGCAGTCTGTATATCTCAAAATGCTATAGAAGGCTGGTTGAAGGTTTTGTCTGGTCTAAATAGGCTGTTTGAATGGCTTTCTAGTTTGCTATTTCATAACACTGTCACCAACATCGGTAGGTCTGCTAAGGTCATTCAATTAAATGGTGTCGACATCGGTTGGGTTGCTGATGTCAGTCAGGGTTATTGGCCTTAGACAACTTTTAGAATATTTTTGAGATAAATAGAGGGTTTTTTGGAATTTCAGAGGTTGGTGGAGGGTTGCGAGAAGGTGAATAAGGTTTGAGGAAGGGTATAGGTGGAGGGTTGGTGTGAAAAGGGAGTGAGGACAATGGGAAGGCTTCTCAGCTCCTCCATGAAAAAAGTCAGGCCTCTTGACAGTATTTAGAAATATCAATGAAAACTAATTAACAATATATTCTAAAATATTGAAATGAAAACAAAGTACTTAGCTTTATAAGGTGAAGACCCAGAGATGTCAGAATAGTGATTCATGTTATGGCTGATGTGACCAGTGTTGTGAGCTAATGAAGCAAACAAAGATTGCTTTAGTTTACTAGCTTGAGGTCCTCATACAATCTTTCAATCCAGTCTCTGGAATGATTTGTGCAGAGCTTCAGTAGTCAAGAAAACAATAGTTGAGTTCTGGTGCTTGAAATCTCAGAGTGTGGGCATCAATGTGTAAAAAGGTGGGGCCTAGCTCAATGTTTAGGGCTTGGCTTATATAACCGATATTAGTGATCCCACCAGCATCAGCCATGAGTTGACCGATGTCAATGGAGAGAGAATAGGTAAAAGGGCTATTTTTAGCTCTTTGCCCATTTCTCCACCTGCTAAGTGCCTTTTCCATTGGAGAACGGTCAAAACAAGTGATTATGAGGCATGGGAATTGGTTAGGGAGTTAAGATTGAGTGAGAATAGGTCATGGGTAGTTAGGATTTGGAGGACCTAGTCTTAGGTTGACTCATAGGCTAAGAAATGGTCTTAGGGTGAGTTGTCTAGGTAAGGTGTCCAAGGTGAGGTAATTAATTTAAAATAAATAGTTTTTAAATTAATAAGGTGTGCAAGTGTGGGTTAGGAGTGTTAACATTTTGAAAGGGACCAAGGGGGGTTGACACGATATTGGTGTCTACATTTTCCCCTTTTTGTCTTGTGGTTTGTTCTGACAAACTACAAGACAAAAATAGATGTAGGTTACCCCACGTATGGGATGAGGTATTCCCCCTCAAAGTGGGAATCAAGAGAAGGTAATCCAAAATTAGGTGCCAATTTGATAGGCAGTGGATGGTTAGGGTGAGGTTGGAGTGTGAATGCTGCAATAGTTGAGATTGTGTGTATACCACTTCACTTGATAGGTAGGTCAAATTGTCACAGGCAAGGTCGAGGAGGACTAAAATCAAAGTAACTAGTCCCTAACTTATTAGTGGGTAGCTGATTGGGTTAAAATGATCAAAGCTATAGCTCTAATGGTCAAGGAGGACTAAAATCAAAGTAAACCATCTCCAGCTTATTAGTGGTAGCTGATTGGATTAGATCGATCAAAACTATAGCTATAATGGTTGAGGAGGACTAAAATTGAAGTAATCGGTCCCCAACTTATTAGTGGTTGATGATTGGGTTAGATCAACCAAAGTTATAGCTCCAATGGCAATCATGTTCCAAGTATATAGGCTAAGAAGTGCTCTTGGAAAACATGGAAATGTCACAAATATTGGGGATCAACTTGGTCATGATTCGATAATAGGTGTGAGGGGTGCATATAATTATTTAACTATTCATGAGGTAGCATATGAAATCAAAACAACTAAGGCAGAGTTGTCTTGAAAGTGGTCGTGGTCTGAGGAGTTAGTCTCGATCTTCAAGGTCATTTATCGAGTCAGGCTGATATATAAGTGATCTCAAGTGTTGTTTGTTGTGATTAGGGAGATGTATGTGATCTCCAATGTGCCCCATGAGAAGTCTAAGGTGACTTCTACAATGTTAGGGCTGGAAAGACTAAAAATGAGGTAGTTTAGGATAGGCAGTGAGCCTAAGGTTTAGATAGTTGGTCCATTAGGTAGACAAATGAATGAATGGTTGAGCTAACCTCATAATACCCCATGTCAATTAAGTGATGCCTACATAGCCCCTATTTTAAGGCCTTAGGCCAATGTAGTTCTCCCAAAAAGGGAAGAAGAGTCAAAGAGATTGTTAGTTGGTTTGGTCATGTTAGAGTTTTTAGCATTTCCCATATGTTTGATGGTACATGCTTGAAATGATGAGTGTATGATGATGTTATAGCCTTTTCCATATTGTGTGATAGTGTATGTTCTAACATAGGTTATGTGGTTTTTCATCCTTAGCAATTTTCCATATTGGTGATGGTGTATGCTAAAAATGAAATGAGTTTACTTATGCTTCAGTAGGTTTCCATATTAGTAATGGTATATGCTTGAAATAAATTGTGTTTGGTTGATAGTTTCCATGTGTATTGTTTTCCATAGAAACTGATATGAATGGGCTATGATAATTTATATAACACAAATTGGTATTTGCATTAAATAAATCAAGATGTTATGTGAGTGGTTAGAAAATGTTTTGGTTGTATTTTATGATAAAATTGAGTTGAATGTTAGGTTCATAACTTTATAGTGAAAATTATGAGATGGCAATATGCGAGCATATAATTTTAAGACACTGCATCCTAAAATACAAACTAGCATGTGACGAAGGTGTGTAAGAAGTGAAAGGTGCATTTCTTTTTCATTGACAAGGACCATAATGATAGCATAGTTAGGGTTTTTGCAAATAAAAGCCTTGTTCATGAATTACATCATTGACCATTGGTTTTTGTTAGAGAAGTACCCTAATCACTTGATGTTAAGTGAGCTCAAAATCCCTTGAGTATTTTGGGGTAATAGGTGTGATTATGTGATATGTGAGGATAGCGTAACCCTTTTTAGCAGGGATAACTTTTCCCCTTTTATAGGTGACCCTGAGAATGACTATAGGCAAGTCCATGAATTAATAGTTTGTCAGTCAGTTTTTTTTTGGTAGACTGATCAATGTGGGAAGTCTAATTGGGGATGTTGTTTTCATTTTATGGTCATGTGAAGCTGATCGATGTGGGAAGCTTCTGAGAGGGTGCTATTTTTGTAGCAAAATTTGGGCATAGCCATCCTTCGAGGGAGTGGTCTATATTTTGCTTTGTATGTTTAGATTTCTTTGAATAGTTGTCTTTCAAGGGAGTAGTCTATTAATTATAGTAATAATGTAGTTGTCCTTCAAGGGAGCAGTCTACATTTATAGTTTATGACCTTTTAAGATTTTGTTAGACATCCCAATTTTATTTTTTTTGTTTTTTTTAAACTAAACTTTTAGTCATGGACTATACTATAGAGGTTTAGGGGTTTCCCTTTTATTAGGACAAAGAATTAATGCTTAAAAAAGGGTTAACTAATTTTCATAGGGAAAAAGGGTTGAAAAGAATAGGAATGAGGATGATGGGGGTTGCTCAAGGGACGAGCTCAAGTTAAACATCAAGTGAATGATTACTTGTTTAATAGTAGAATGGTCACAAATGCAAGGCATTAAGAGGTTCAAGTTCTGGTTGGCCTTCAAGAGAAGATAGATGATAAGTCCCTGATCCATACTTGTGCATTATTATATAAGGTCTGAGCCAATTAGGAGCAAACTTTCCTCATTTGCTTCTTTCCATATTGGTCACATGTTGGTTTTCTTTAAGGATGATATCTCCGATTGTGAAATCTCGTTCTTTCAAATTTTTGTTATAGGAATGCTTGATGTGATTTTGGTAGATATGAAGATGATTAAGAGCGGTAAGACTAGGGACGTGAAGTAGGTTAGCATGTTGCTGGCATTTGATACAATGCTGAACATAGTCACTGCAGTCTCGATTAAGAGTGGGCCAATAATAGCCCAGGTGGAGGATGCACTTTGCAACTGAGTTACCACTGAAATGTCCTCTATAAATCCCATCATGGACTTGTTTGATGGCATGAGATGCCTCACTGGAGGCTAGGCATTAGAGAAGGAGGCTGTTGAAACCTCATTTGTAGAGAAGACCCCTTAGCATGGTGTATCGAGTAGTACTCTTGATAAAATCCCATCATCCATTGCTAAAGAGTTTAGGGGGAATGATAGAATAAGTCAAGTAGTCAACAAGTTGTTTATACCAAACATCATGTTGGTTAGAGAGGTCAGGAGGAATTACCCCCAAAGATGTTGGTTGAGATGTGCCAAAGATTGAAATCTTGGGGTTTGGTGGTGGAGAGGGCTTGGCAAATGGATATGTCCAAGGGGTAGAAACCTGCTCTTTTCCTTTATCCTTTAAGGTTTGGGTCCTGATGGCCATATTAATAGTGTTGATTTCAAATAAAGGGGGAGAAGGTGGTAGATGGACCATAATCTCATGTTCGAGTCCTGATTCAAGTGAGGAGGTTTGGGAGGCATGGGATGGTGTCGGTAGTTTGTCACAAAGGTGGTCAAGAGAATCCTCAATGAGAAGGGTGTCCTTTTCTAGGTGTTAGTGAATGACAACCTTAAGATCATTATAACTCTCAATATCATGCCTAGGTGTGTGATGATACAAGTAGATTTGAGTGTCATTGAACCAAGATGGTTTGTATCTGAGAGGTCGGTATGGCTTAATGCATGGGAGAACAATGCTAGAAGACTGCAACAATTGGCATAACAGTGAAGAATAGGAACCCAGTAATGGGTCTGTGCTCATTATTTTAGTAGGGGTTGACAACTTCTATTTAGGAGTTGTAAGGGGAGTTTTTATACCACCTTTTTGGTTGGTGGTGTAGCCACATGTGTAGATGGCACTTTCTTGATGAGAGGTGTCAAATTTCTTGGAGGAAATATGTTTTTGACAAGTGGAGGGAGTAATGGAGGTAGTTTGTCTTTGTGAGGTGTTGGAATAGGGAGCACTCTTGTTAAAGTGGAAGGATGTGGACCCAAGATAGAGGGCAATGGTGAAGGTGAGGGAGGAGTAGACTGATGTGGTTTAGCATCCTTATTTAGTATGGTGCAAGGACCACTACTATGTGGGGTGAGGTTCAAATCTAACTTCACTTGTGGGTGAGTTAGGTTTGATACATGGCAAATACCGAGAGATCTAATCTATTTCAACATGGTGGATGCTGTTGAGGGTTTGGATTCAGACATGGAAGGCTAAGCTTCTGATGATTTAGAAATGGAAACCCGATCCTCATCAGAGACTTTGGGGTAAATCATTGTAGAATGGTTGGTAGTATAAGGTGAAGTGGGATGTGTAGGATAAAGATCCCTAAGTCACTCCCATAACACCTCATACTCTAGGTTTTTAGAATGGAGGAATCCTAAGTTTTCTACCAATCGAGAGAAGGGTTTAGATGACATCACGTGAGGCCTTACAGTCAGTCCTTCAGAGGATTTGGGTGATTGAAAATGTGGAAACATGTTGGATGCAATGATCTCGAGCCAAAGGTGAGAGAGAACCATCATCGAATCTTCCTCGACTAAAGTAGATAGAGTGAAGGGATTAGAGAATTTGGCTCTTCAAGTAGATAGAGCGTAGGGATGATCATGCCTTCCACATGTGGTCTAGCAGCAAGGAAAGTATGATCCTCCATTATTAATAAGAAGGATAAAGATGGGGCCACTGGCATTGGTTCCATCAAAGCATCCTCCAATATGAGATAGGTCAAAGTAGACTCTCTTATGGGTGAATGGGTGGTTGATGGAGGAAAATCCTCCATCAGTGGAGGAAAAATAAGAGAGGAAGGCTTCTCTAAAGGGTAAAGTAGAGGGATGATGGCCCCTTCTTCATGAGGGCATGGGGAATGAATGATAACTTCTTCCAATGGTAAAAGAAGAGGGAAAGTGGGGGCAAGAGAAAAAGGTAATACGGGATCCTTACAAGGTAGAAGAATGGGTAGAGGTGCTTGATGTCATGGGACTGATATAGGTGAAACAAGTTCATCCATGCGAGGAAGAGGGTGAGGCAAAGGGAGTTCTTCATTGCATGGCAGTGATATGGGTAAAATAGGCTCTTCTACCCATGGTCGAGAAATGGGTTGACCAACCTCTTCAGATTGTGGGAGAGGTTGGATAGGAATGAAAGGAAAGACCATGTCACCTATGCGTATGTTGCATTCTTGAGGGTCATCGACCATGGTCTGAACATTATTCTGACTTGGGGGATTTTTAGGAAATGGTTGCCTAAAGACATCCATGTTTTGGTTGGTTGGCACATTAGGGTTATCAAAAACAAGGTACCCTTTGTCTAACATGTCTTGAACAATGTTTTTTAGGGTTTTGCAATTATCTGTGTCATGACCCTTGACATAATGATAGTTATAAAAGTCATTTTCCCTATACCATGTAGGGATGGCTCGTGAGGGGTAAAATTAGATAGGTGGTTAGATTTGAGGTAGGTTGAGGACTCCCTGATTCACTAATTTATCTAATATGGAAGCATATGACTCTCTTATTGGAGTGTATCATCGCTATTCATATCATTATTGGAATTGTCTAGTGATGCTTTGCGAAGTGGAGGGCTTAGATTGGTTAGTTATGGTAGAAGATGGTGACATAAGGACCACAGTGTTCGCCGATCCCTTGGACATGGGGTGGGAAGAAGAAGGTTTAGAAGAAGAAGGGTCATTGGGTTTTGTGTTGGTATTTTTGTTACAAAATTTGACCCTATCTTCTTTGATTGTGCAGAGTTCAAGCTTTTGGGCCATAGTGAAAGCTTCATCAAATTTGCAAAAATTTTGAACCCATAGAGTGGACGAGATGTGCTTGGCACATGCTCTGGAAAAGAGCTCAATGAGCTTAGGTTGAGGTAGTGAGAAGGAGAGTTGGTTGATCAAACCTCTCCAAAGGGTGACGAAGTCTGCTATTGACTCATCCTCAAATTATCTAATGGAATAAAGGTCTGTGATGGAGACCTTCTTGGTAATATTGATTGAGAAATGATCGATGAATAGCTGAGTGAGTTGAATGAAGGTGAAGAGAGAATGATTGGTAATGGAGCTATACCAGTTAAGGGTGGTGCCAAAAAGTGACATAGGGAATGTGTAAAGTAACAACGCATCATTGTGTATTATGAGGTATCAAGTGTGTCTAAATACTCATAGATGTTGTTGTGGGTCCTCTTTACTCTGAAAGCAAGTAAATTTTAGGAGTTCCCATTGGCTAGGGTATGGTCAAATAGGAACTGAAGGGTGGATAGGTATGTTGCATATTTGTTCATATGAAAGAACACTCCTCAAACCTAAAATAGATGTCTCAAGGTTGGACATCTTATCCATCAGTATCTTAATTAGATCGGCAAATGGATTGGCATGAGGGGAACCCCCTAAGTTATAGGGTACCTTGAAGGCATTAGAAGGGGCACTTGACGTACTTGGTTACATTTGTGTAAGTGTAACATACTGGTAGTTCATCATAGGGGCTGATGTTAACGCCAAGGGGGCTTGTGCCATGAAGTTGGAGGGCATAACATGACTAGATGCCGCCAAGGGTGGTTGAATGGCATTGACACTAGTTAAAGGATAAGTGGTCACTCTCGTGTTTATAGGTGTAAGAGTGGATGGGATAGAGACAATCAAGTTCTAGAAAGGTGTCAAAATTGGTTGAATTGTTTGCACTTGAGGGGTTATAGAAACCCTGATGGAGGTAGGGAAAGAAAGGATAGAAGGGGAGGCCAAATCTTGAACATAGGTCATGGTTGGGTTACTGGTCGAGGTAGTGGCCTGAGTGACCATAAGTTGGGTAGTGGATACTATTGATATCATTGTCACTTCAACTAAAGAAGTTGGCATCCCATAAATAGGATTACCTTAAGGATCTCACATTTGGCTTCTAGTGAGATAATGTTGGAGATCCTTGATATTGTGGTCAAGGAATCTCTCAAAATCTTGGTCCCCTTCGAGAACAATAGGAGGTTAATCAAGGGTAGGTTGGATAGGAGTATGCTCAGTGTCTGAAGTATACTCCATTAGATGACTTGGCACAAAGGGTGAAGGTGGAAGTGGTTGTTGACTCACGTGTTCAACAAGGAATTTGGCTTGACTATGTGTCAGGACCATCCAAGGCGAAAGGGGTTCATGTTCCAAAAACTATGTGTTTTAATTTTAGAAAATCAGAATTTGTGTTAAACAACAAGAAATTTGGGTTTTAAGCTTACTGTTTGGAAAGAATTTATTTATTTATTTATTGACAGTGACCGATGTCAGTTGTTTAACTGATATCGGTTATAAAATGTTGCCGATGTGAGTCAATTAACTAATGTCAGTGAAGGTTTGGTTGCCGACATCAGTGGAAAAACTAATGTCAGTTTTTGTGTAATTCCAAAAACATAGAAGATTGATAGTTTTTAGAAGAAGAAGATATTTTGAGTCATTTTGGACTTCAAAATGGTATGACCTGACTAGCTCAAACACTCAGATAAAACTAGCAGAATAAATGATTAGGCAAGCAACCTCTAAAATGTTAGATTCCTAGGAATGAGTTTTAAAGTTGTGGTGGCTTATGCCTTAAGAGAATGTGTTGGGAGTTGGGCTTGTTATACAAGTCCTAGAGAGGAAGTCTATGGCTAGTTTCAGGTTGTGTTATGGTGGTCAAAATTATTTGTGTTAGGGTCAGTATGTGGCCTGGTACTGGGGCTTGCTCCCTTCACTTCATGAACCCAGAGCTGAGCTGGGCCACTTAGCCAAAATATACCTTCCCTATAGTTTATACTCTACCAGAGAATAGAGTGGGTCCTCCTCTTGGTGGTGAAATCCAAGTAGGATCTCCGGGTGGGGTAAGGTATCCACTAGGTGATGAAATCCTAGACGGGCCTTGTCTCAAGTAACTTTATGTGTTTGATTTGAAGTGATTGTGGTTTGGTTGTGTCACATTTGTGCACTATGATTTATTCATAATGCTTTAATTACTAAGTGGGCTAAGTGTGCATCCAAGAAATAATGAAATGCAGTAGTTTTTAACCCAAAACAAAATGTGTTATTCAAATGCAAACAAATGGAGAAAAGGTAAAGAGTATGAGTTTTTCACTACTCTATGATGCATGCAAGAAGTAACAAGAAGAAAAAGAGATGTTATTAATAACTTTTGCTAATGATTTCCTTTTGAAACAAAAAGATAGAAGAAGGGATGCAAGAAGTGAATATTTTTCTAATGCATCAACATGAAAATTTAATTTTTTGAAAGAAGAAGAATGAACCCAAGGAAAAATCTAAAGGTCCCACCAGGCATGCCAGAATGTTTCTTTAGATTTTCACTAATTCATTCAAATGAGGAAGAAACTAAGGTTAAGAGGTTGTGGGTTTGATGTTACCCAGAATTAGTGCGCACCGTATCCAAGCCTTGTGGGAGCTCCTCTTTGGCTATGGAGGAAATACCTATAGTAATAATGAAACTTAAACAAGAAAGATGTTAGAAGAGGATATGGTGGACTGCCAAGCTACGTGCTCAGTCCTGGAGGCGTAAAGCTCCTTAAGGGATGACAGTCCACTGTTTAAATATAAAAGTGTTGTAAAAGAAAAAATGATAAATGACTAATGAAATAGACAAATAGATAGTGCATACCTATTCCCTGTAGTCTATATATCTTAAAATGCTATAGAAGGCTAGCTAAAGGTTCTGTCTGGTCTAGATAGGCCATTTGAATGGCTTTCTAGTTTGCTATTTCATAACACAATCACCGATGTCGGTAGTTCTACCGAGGTTGGTCAAGTAAATGGTGTCGATGTCAGTTGGGTTGCCGATGTCAGTCAGGGTTGTGAGCCTTGGATGGCTTTTAGAATATTTTTGGGATAAACAGAGGGGTTTCTAGAAGTTCAGAGGTTGGTGGAGGGTTGCAAGAAGGTGAATAAGGTCTGAAGAAGGGTATAGGTGGAGGGTTGGTGTGAAAAGGGAGTGAGGACAAGGGGAAGGCTTTTCAGCCCCTCCACGGAAGAAGTCGAGCCTCTTGACAGTATTTAGAAATGTGAGTGAAAACTAATTAATAATATATTCTAAAATATTGAAATGAAAACTAGAGTACTTAGCTTTATAAGGTGAAGACCCAAAGATGTCAAAATAGTGATTCTTATTGTGGTTGATGTGATCGGTGTTGTTAGCCAATTAAGCGAACATGGATTGCTTCAGTTTGGTAGCTCGAGGTCCTTGTACAATCTTTCAATCCAGTCTCTAAAATGATTTATGTAGAGCTTTGGTAGCCAAGAAAACAATAATTGAGTTCGGGTGCTTGAAATCTCAATGTGGGCATCAATGTGAAAAAAGGTAGGGCCTAGCTCAATGTTTAGAGCTTGGCTTATGTAACTGATGTCAGTGATCCCACTGGCATCGGCCATGAGTTAACTAATTTTGACAAAGAGAGAATAGGTAAAAGGGCTATGTTTACCTCTTTGCCCATTGCTCCACCTACCAAGTGCCTTTTCCATTGGAGAATGGTCAAAATAAGGGCTTATGAGGCACAAGAGTTGGTTAGGTAGTTAATATGGAGTGAGAATAGGTCATGGTTAGTTAAGATTTAGAGGACCTAGTCTCAAGCTGACTCATAGGCTAAGAAATGGTCTTAGGGTGAGGTGTCTAGGTGAGGTGTCCAAGGTGAGGTAATTAATTTAAAATAAGTAGTTTTTAAATTAATAAGGTGTGAAAGTGTGGGTTAGGAGTGTTAACATTTTGAAAGGGACCAAGATGGGTTGACACGATATTGGTGTCTACATTTGCCCCTTTTTGTCTTGTGTTTGTTCTAACGAACTGTAAGACAAAAATAGATGTAGGTTGCCCAAGGTATGGGATGAGATATTCCCCCTCAAAGAGGGAATTGAGACAAGGTAATCCAAAATTGGGTGCCGATTTGATAGGAAATGGATGGGTAGGGTGAGGTTGGAGTCTGAATGCTACAATAGTTGAGATTGTGCATATACCACTTCACTTTATAGGCAAGTCAAATTGTCATAGGCAAGGTCAAGGATTACTAAAATTGAATTAACTGATCCCCAGCTTATTAGTGGCAACTAATTGGGTTAAAATGATCAAAGTTGTAGCTCTAATGGTCGAGGACTAAAATTGAAGTAATCAGTCCCCAGCTTATTAGTGGTAGTTGATTGGGTTAGATTTATCAAAGTTGTAGCTCTAATGGTTGAGGAGGAATAAAATTGAAGTAACTGGTCCCCAGCTTATTAGTGCTAGTTGATTGGGTTAGATCAATCAAAGTTATAGCTCCAATGGTCATCATGTTCCAAGTATTCGGGCTAGGAAGTGCTCTTGGAAAACATGAAAATGTCATAGATATTGGGGATCAACTTGGTCACGATTTGATAATAGGTTTGAGGGGCACATACAATTGGCTAAATATTCATGAGGTAGCATATGCAATCAAAACAACCAAGGCAAAGCTGTCTCAAAAGTGGTCATGGTCTGAGGAGATAGTCAGGATCTCTGAGGTCATTTATTGAGTTAGGCTGAGATATAAGTGATCTCAAGTGTTGTTTGTTGTGATTAGGGAGATGTATGTGATCTCTAATGTGCCCCATGAGAATTCTAACGTGACTTCTATAGTGTCAGGGCTGGAAACACTAAAAATGAGGTAGTTTAGGATAGGTAGTGAGCCTAGGGTTTAGATAGTTGGTCCATTAGGTAGATGAACGAATGAATAGTTGAGCTAACCTCAGAAGACCCCATGTCAACTAAGTGTTTCCTACATAGCCCCTATCTTAAGGCCTCAGGCCAATGTAGTTCTCCCAAAAAGAGAAGAAGAGTCAAAGAGGTTGTTAGTTGGTTTAGTTATGTTAGTGTTTTTAGCATTTCCCATATGTTTGATGGTACATGCTTGAAATGATGAGTGTATGATGATGTTATAGCCTTTTCCATATTGTGTGATGGTGTATGTTGTAACATAGGTTATGTGGTTTTTCATCCTTAGCAATTTTTCATATTGGTGATGGTGTATGCTAAAAATGAAATGAGTTTATTTATGTTTCAACAAGTTTCCATATTGGCGATGGTATATGCTTGACATGAATTGTGTTTGGTTGATAGTTTCCATGTGTATTGTTTTCCATAGAAACTAATGTGAATGGGATATGATAATTTATATAACACAAATTGGTATTTGCATTAAATAAATCAAGATGTTATGTGAGTGGTTAGAAAATGTTTTGGTTGTATTTTATGATAAAATTGAGTTAAATGTTAGGTTCATAACTTTATAGTGAAAATTATGAGATGAAAATATGCAAGCATATAATTTTAAGACACTGCATCCTAAAAGATAAACTAGCATGTGACAAAGGTGTGTAAGAAGTGAAATGTGCATTGCTCTTTCATTGACAAGGACCATAATGATATCATAGATAGGGTTTTCGCAAATAAAAGCCTCGTTTATGCATTACGTCGTTGACCATTGGTTTTTGTTAGAGAAGTACCCTAATCACTTGACGTTAAGTGAGCTCAAAATCCCTTGAGTATTTTGTGGTAATAGGTGTGATTATGTGATATGTGAGGATAGAGTAACCCTTTTTAGTAGGAATAACTTTGCCTCTTTTATAGGTGACCCTGAAAATGACTATAGGCAAGTCCATGACTTAATAGTTTGTAAGTCAGTCACTTGTTGTTTTTGGTAGACTGATCAATGCAGAAGTCTACTTGGGGATGTTGTTTTTGTTTTATGGTCATGTGAAGTTGATCGATTTGAGAAGCTTCTGAGAGGGTGTTGTTTTTGTAGCAATATTTGGGCATAGCCATCCTTCAAGGGAGTGGTATATATTTTGCTTTATATGTTTAGATTTCTTTGAATACCTGTCCTTCAAGGGAGTAGTCTATTAATTATAGCAATAATGTAGCTGTCCTTCGAGGGAGCAGTCTACATTTATATTTTATGACCTTATAAGATTTTGTTAGACATCCCAATTTTTTTTTTAAACTAAACTTTTAATCATGGACTAGACTATAGAGGTTTAGGGGTTTCCCTTTTATTAGAACAAAGCATTAATGCTTAGAAAAGGGTTAACTAATTTTTGTTGAAAAAAAGTGTTGAAAGGAATAGGAATGAGGATGATGGGGGTTGCTCAAGGGATGAGCTCAAGTTAAACATCAAGTGAATGATTACTTGGTTAATAGTAGAATGGTCACAGATGCAAGGCATTAAGAGGCTCAGGTTTTGGCTGGCCTTTGAGAGAAGATAGACGATAAGTCCCTGATCCATACTTGTGCATTATTATATAAGGTTTGAGCCAATTAGGAGAAAACTTGCCTCGTTTGCTTCTTTCCATATTGGTCACATGTTGGTTTTATTTAAGGACGAGATCTCTGATTTTGAAATCTTGCTCTTTCAAATTTTTGTTGTAGGCACACTTGATGCGATCTTGGTAGATATGAAGATGACTAAGAGTGGTAAGACTAGGGACATGAAGTAGGTTAGCATGTTGCTGGCATTTGATACAACACTGAACATAGTCACTATAGTCTTAGTTAAGAGTGGGTCAATAATAGCCCAGGCAAAGGATGCACTTTACAACTGAGTTACCACTAAAATGTCCCCCATAAATCCCATCATGGACTTGTTTGATGCCATGAGATGTCTCAGTGGAGGTTAGGCATTAGAGAAGGAGGCCATTGAAACCTCATTTGTAGAGAAGACCCCCTAGCATGGTGTATCAAGTAATACACTTGATAAAAGCCTGTTATCCATTGCTAGAGAGGTCAGGGGGAATGATAGAATAAGTCATGTAGTCAACAGGTTGTTTATACCAAACATCATGTTGGTTAGAGAGGTTAAGAGGAATTACCCTCAAAGATGTTGGTTGAGATGTGCCCAAGATAGAAATCTTTAGGTTTGGTGGTGGAGAGGGCTTGGTGAATGGATATGTTCAAGGGGTAGAAACCTACTCTTTTCCTTTATCCTTTAGGGTTTGGGACTTGGTGGCCACATTAATAGTGTTGATTTTGAATAAAGGGGGAGAAGGTGGTAGAGGGACCACAATCTCGTGTTGGGATCCTGATTCAAGTGAGGAGGTTTGGGAGGCATGGGATGGTGTCTGTAGTTTGTCACAAAGGGGGTGAAGAGAATATTAAATGAGAAGGGTGTCCTTTTCTAGGCATTGGCAAATGACAACCTTAAGAGCATTGTAACTCTCAGTATCATGCCTAGGTGTGCCATGATACAAGTAGATTTGAGTGTCATCAAACCAAGATGGTTTTGATCTGAGAGGTTAGTATGGCTTAATGGGTGGGAAAATGATGCTAGAAGATTGCAACAATCAACGTAATAGTAGAGTATAGGAACCCACTAATGGGTATATGCTCATTGTTGTAGTAAGGGTTGACAACTTATATTTAGGAGTTGCAAGTGGAGTTTTTTGTACCACCTTTTTGGTTGGTGGTGTAGCCACATGCATAGATGGCACTTTCTTGATGATATGTGTCAATTTTCTTGGAGGAAATATGTTTTTGATGGGTAGAGGGAGTAATGGAGCCAGTTTGTCTTTGTGAGGTGTTGGAATAGGGAGCACTCTTGTTAAAGTGGAAGGATGTTGACCCAAGATAGAGGGTAATGGTGAAGGTGAGGGAGGAGTAGACCGATGTGGTTTAGCATCCTTCTTTAGTATGGTGTGAGGTCCACTACTATGCGAGGCAAGGTTCAAATCTAACTTCACTTGTGGGTGAGTTAGGTTTGATACAAGGTGAACACTGAGAGATCTAATCTATTTTAGCATGGTGGATGCTTACGAGGGTTTGGATTTAGACATAGAAGGCTAAGCTTCTAATGATTTAGAAGTGGAAACCTGATCCTCATCAGAGACTATGGGGCAAATCATCACGGAAGGGATGGTAGTATAAGGTGAAGTGGGATGTGTAGGATAAGGAGCCCTAAGTCACTCCCATAATGCCTCATACTCTAGGTTCTTAGAATGAAGGAATCTTAAGTTTTTTGCCAATCAAGAGAAGGTTTTATATGACATCATGCAAGGCCTTATATTCGGTCCTTCAGAGGATTTGGGTGATTGTGAATGAAAAAATGTGTTGGATGCAGTGATCTTAGGCCAAAGTTGAGAGAGTACCATCACCTTATCTTCCTCAGTTGAAGTGGGTGAGGTGGCGAGTTCTTCTCTTAGTAGAGAAGGGATTGGAGAATTTGGCTCTTCAAGTGGATAGAGCACAGGGATGATCATGCCTTCCACGTGTGGTCTAGGAGTAGGGAACGTATGATCCTCCATTGGTAATAAGAAGGATACAGGTGAGGCCACTAGCGTTGGTTCCATAAAAGCATCCTCCAATATGGGAGAGGTCAAAGTAGACTCTATTATGGGTGAAAGGGGGGTGGATGGAGGACTATCCTCCATCGGTCAAGGAAAAATAGGAGAGGAAGGCTCCTCTAAAGGGTAAATTAGAGGAATGATGGCCCCTTCTTCATGAGGGCATGGGGTATGAATGGTAAATTCTTCCAATGGTAGAAGAAGAGGGAACATGGGGGAAACAAGAATAGGTAATATAGGATCCTCACAAGGTAAAATAATGGGTAGAGGAGGTGCTTGATGTCATGGAGGTGATACAGGTGAAACAGGTTCATCCACGTGAGGAAGAGGGTAAGGCAAAGGGAGCTCTTCATTGCGTGGGGGTGATATGGGTAAAATAGGCTCTTTTACCTATGGTGGAGAAATGGGTTGAACAACCTCTTCAAATTATGGGAGAGGTTAGATAGGAATGAAAGGAAAGACCATGTCAACCATGCGTATGTTGCATTCTTGAGGGTCATCATTCATGGTCTGAACATTGTTCTAACTTGGGGGATGGTTAATAATGGTTGCCTAAAGACATCCATGTTTTGGTTGGATAGTGTATTAGGGTTATCCAAAACAAGGTCCCCTTTGTCTAACATGTTTTGAATAATGTGTTTGAAGTATACTCTATTAGATGACTTAGCATGAAGGGCGAAGGTGGAAGTGGTTGTTGACTCGCATGGTCAACAAGGAATTTGGCTTGACTGCATGTCAAGACCATCCAAGGCGAAAGGGGTTTAGGTTCCAAAAACTTTGTGTTTTAGTTTCAAAAAATTAGAATTTATGTTAAATAGCAAGAAATTTGGGTTTTAAGCTTACTATTTGGAAAGAATTTTATTTATTTATTTATTGACAGTGATTGATGTTAGTTGTTTAACTGATATTGGTTAGAAAATGTTACCGACGTCGATCAGTTGACTAATGTCGGTGAAGGTTTGGTTGCTGACATTAGTGGAGAAACTGATGTTGGATTCTGTGTAATTCTAGAAACATAGAAGATTGATAGTTTTTGGAAGAAAAAGATATTATGAGTCATTTTGGACTTTAGAATGGTATGACCTTAGCAGCTCAAACACTCAGATAAAACTAGAAAAATAAATGATTAGGCAAGAAACCTCTAAAATGTTAGATTCCAAGGAATGAGTTTTAAAGTCATGGTGGCTTATACCTGAAGAGAATGTGTTGGGAGTTGGGCTTGTAGAACAGGTCCTAGAGAGGAAGTCTATAGCTGGTTTTAGGTTGTGTTATGGTGCTAAAAAATATCTGTGTTAGGGTCAGTACGTGGTCTGGTGCTGGGGCTTGCTCCCTTCACTTCACAAACCCAGAGCTGAGCTAGGTTGCTTAGCCAAAATATACCTTCCCTATAGTTTATACTCTGCCAAAGAACATAGTGGGTCCTCCTCTTGGTGGTGAAATCCAAGTAGGATTGTTGGGTGGGGTAAGGTATTTGCTAAGTGATGAAATCCTAGACGGGCCTTGTCTCAAGTAATTTTATGTGTTTGATTTAAAGTGATTATGGTTTGGTTGTGTCACATTTGTGCACTATGATTCATTTATAATGCTTTAATTACTAAGTGGGCTAACTGTGCATCTAAGCAAGAATGAAATGCAGCAGTTTTTAACCCAAATTGAAATATGTTATTCAAATGTAAACAAATGGAGAAAAGGTAAAGAGTATGAGTTTTTCACTACTCTATGATGCATGCAAGAAGTAACAAGAAGA
The DNA here is from genome assembly GCA_037957365.1 of Torreya grandis. Taxonomy (NCBI): domain Eukaryota; kingdom Viridiplantae; phylum Streptophyta; class Pinopsida; order Cupressales; family Taxaceae; genus Torreya; species Torreya grandis. Next base: position 775,944 of record JARHVA010006809.1, on the reverse strand, counting down.
AAAAGAGATGTTCTTTTTAACTTCTGCTAATGATTTCCTTTTGAAACAAAAAGATAGAAGAAGGGATGCAAGAAGTGAATATTTTTCTAATGCATCTACATTAAAATTTGATTTTTTAAAAGAAGAAGAATGAACCCAAGGAAAACTCTAAGGGTCCCACTGGGCATGCCAAAATGTTTATCTAGATTTTCACTAATTCATTCAAATGAGGAAGAAACTAAGGTTAAGAGGTTGTGGGTTTGACGTTACCTAGATTTAGTGTGCACCGTATCCAAGCCTTTTGGGAGCTCCTCTTTGGCTATGGAGGAAACACCTATAGTAAGAATGAAACTTAAACAAGAAAGATGTTAGAAGAGGATATGGTGGACTGCCAAGCTACATGCTCAATCCCAGAGGCATAAAGCTCCTTAAGGGATGACACTCCACTATTTAAATATAAAAGTGTTGTAAAATAGGAAATTATAAATGACTAATGAAATAGAACAGTAGATAGTGTGTTCCTATTCTCTATAGTCTGTATATCTCAGAATGCTATAGAAGGTTGGCTGAAGGTTCTGTCTAGTCTAGATAGGCTATTTGTATGGCTTTTTGGTTTGCTATTTTAGAACATAGTCATCGATATCGGTAGGTCTACTAAGGTCTGTCAAGTAAATGGTGCCGATGTCAGTTGGGTTACCAATGTCGATCAGGGTTTTCAGCCTTGGATGGCTTTGAGAATATTTTTGGGATAAACAGAGGGGTTTCTAGAAGTTTAGAGGTTGGTGGAGGGTTGCAGGAAGGTGAACAAGGTCTAAGGAAGGGTATAGGTGGAGGGTTGGTGTGAAAAGGGGTGAGGACAATGGGAAGGCTTTTCAGCCCCTCCACAGAAGAAGTCGGTCCTCTTGATAGTATTTAGAAATATTAATGAAAACTAATTAACAATATATTCTAAAATACTAAAATGAAAACTAGAGTACCTAGCTTTATAAGGTGAAGACCCAAAGATGTCAAAATAGTAATTCCTATTATGGCTGATGTGATTGGTGTTGTGAGCCAATGAAGTGAACATGGATTGCTTTATTTTAGTAGCTCGAGGTCCTCGTACAATATTTCAATCTAGTCTCTAGAATGATTTGTGTAGAGCTTCGGTAGCCTTCAAAACAATCATTGAGTTCTAGTTCTTGAAATCTCAGAGTGTGGGTGTTAATGTGTGAAAAGGTAGGGCGTAGCTCAATGTTTATGGCTTATGTAACTGATGTTGGTGATCCCACCAGCATCAACCATGAGTTGACCGATGTCGATGGAGAGAGAATAGGTAAAAGGGCTATTTTTATCTCTTTTCATGTTTCTTCACCCGCCAAGTGCCTTTTCCATTGGATAATGGTCAAAACAAGGGCTTATGAGGCACAGGAGTTGGTTAAAGAGTTAATATGGAGTGAAAATAGGTCATGGGTAGTTAGGATTTAGAGGACCTAGTCTCAGGTTGACTCATAGGCTAAGAAATGGTCTTAGGGTGAGGTGTTTAGGTGAGGTGTCCAAGGTGAGGTAATTAATTTAAAATAAGTAGTTTTTAAATTAATAAGGTGTGTAAGTGTGGGTTAGGAGTGTTAACATTTTGAAAGGGACCAAGGGGGGTTGACATTATATTGGTATCTACATTTGTCCCTTTTTGTCTTGTGGTTTGTTTTGACAAACTGCAAGACAAAAATAGATGTAGGTTGCCCAAGGTATGGGATGAGGTATTCCCCCTCAAAGCAGGAATCGAGAGAAGGTAATCTGAAATCAAGTGCCGATTTGATAGGCAATGGATGGGTAGGGTGAGGTTAGAGTGTGAACATTGCAATAGTTGAGATTGCACATATGCCACTTCACTTGATAAGTAGGTCAAATTGTTGCAGGCAAGGTCGAGGAGGACTAAAATTGAAGTAATTGGTCCCCAGCTTATTAGTGGTAGCTGATTGGGTTAAAATGATTAAAGTTGTAGCTCCAATGGTTGAAGAGGACTAAAATTGAAGTAACTAGTCTACAGCTTATTAGTGGTATCCGATTGGGTTAGATCAATCAAAGATGTAGCTCTAATGGTCAAGGAGGACTAAAATCAAAGTAACCAGTCCCCAAGTTATTAGTGGTAGCTGATTGGGTTAGATCGATCAAAGTTGTAGCTCTAATGGTCATCATGTTCTAAGTATCAAGGCTAGGAAGTGCTCTTAGAAAACACAAAAATGTCATAGATATTAGGGATCAACTTGGTCACGATCTGACAATAGGTGTGAGGGGCACATACAATTGTCTATTTATTCATGAGGTAGCATATGCAATCAAAACAACCAAAGCAAAGTTGTCTCGAAAGTGGTCATGGTCTGAGGAGATAGTCGTAATCTCTGAGGTCATTTGTCGAGTCGAGATGAGATATAAGCGATCTCAAGTGTTGTTTTTTGTGATTAGGGAGATGTATGTGATCTCCAATGTGCCCCATGAGAAGTCTAAGGTGACTTCTACAGTGTCAGGGCTGGAAAGACTAAAAATGAGTTAGTTTAGGATAGGCAGTGAGCCTAGGGTTTAGATAGTTGGTCCATTAGGTAGACAAATGAACAAATGGCTGACCTAACCTTAGAATACCCCATTTCAATTAAGTGTTGCCTCTATTTTAAGGCCTCAGTCCAATGCAATTCTCCCAAAAAAGGAAGAAGAGTCAAAGAGGTTGTTAGTTGGTTTGGTCATGTTAGTGTTTTTCGCATTTCCCATATGTTTGATGGTACATGCTTGAAATGATGAGTGTATGATGATGTTATAGCCTTTTCCATATTGTGTGATGGTGTATGTTGTAACATACGTTATGTGGTTTTTCATCCTTAGAAATTTTCCATATTGGTGATGGTGTATGGTAAAAATGAAATGAGTTTATTTATGCTTCAGCAGGTTTCCATATTGGTGATGGTATATGCTTGACATAAATTGTGTTTGGTTGATAGTTTCCATGTGTATTATTTTCCATAGAAACTAATGTGAATGGGATATGATAATTTATATAACACAAATTGGTATTTGTGTTAAATAAATCAAGATGTTATGTAAGTGGTTAGAAAATGTTTTGGTTGTATTTTAAGATAAAATTGAGTTGAATGTTAGGTTCATAACTTTATATTGAAAATTATGAGATGACAATATGTGAGCATATAATTTTAAGACATTGCATCCTAAAAGATAAACTAGCATGTGACTAAGGTGTGTAAGAAGTGAAAGGTGCGTTTCTCTTTCATTAACAAGGACCATAATGATAACATAGATAGGGTTTTTGCAAATAAAAGCCCCATTCATGCATTCCATCATTGACCATTGGTTTTTGTTAGAGAAGTACCCTAATCACTTGACATTAAGTGAGATCAAAATCCCTTGAGTATTTTGGGGTGATAGGTGTGATTATGTGATATTTGAGGATAGCATAACCCTTTTTAGTAGGGATAACTTTGCCCCTTTTATAGGTGACCCTAAGAATGACTATAGGCAAGTCCAAGAATTAATAGTTTGTCAGTCAGTTGTTTTTTTTTGGTAGACTGATCAATGTGAAAAGTCTACTTGGGGATGTTGTTTTTGTTTTGTGGTCATGTGAAGCTAATCGATGTGGGAAGCTTTTGAGAGGGTGCTTTTTTGTAGCAAAATTTGGGCATAGCCATCCTTCGAGGGAGTGTTCTATATTTTTCTTTGTATGTTTGGATTTCTTTGAATACCTATCCTTTCAGGGAGCAGTCTATTAATTATAGAAATAATGTAGCTATCCTTTGAGGGAGTAGTCTACATTTATATTTTATGACCTTTTAAGATATTGTTAGACATCCCAATTTTATTTTATTTTTTAAACTAAACTTTTAGTCATGGACTAGGCTATAGAAGTTTAGGGGTTTCCCTTTTATTAGGACAAAGCATTAATGCTTAAAAAAGGGTTAACTAATTTTTTTAGGGAAAAAGGGTTGAAAGGAATAAGAATGAGGATGACAGGGGTTGCTGAAGGAATGAGCTCAAGTTAAACATCAAGTGAATGATTACTTGGTTAACAGTAAAATGTTCATATATGCAAGGCATTAAGAGGCTCAAGTTCTGACTGGCCTTCGAGAGAAGATAGATGATAAGTCCTTGATCCATACTTGTGTGTTATTATATAAGGTTTTAGCTAACTAGGAACAAACTTGCCTCATTTACTTCTTTCCATATTGGTCATGTGTTGGTTTTATTTAAGGATGAGATCTCTGATTTTGAAATCTTGCTCTTTCAGATTTTTTTTGTAGGCACGCTTGATGCGATCTTAGTAGATATGAAGATGATTAAGAGCAGCAAGACTAGGGACATGAAGTAGGTTAGCATGTTGCTGGCATTTGATACAACACTAAACATAGTCACTACAGTCTTGGATAAGAGTGGGCTAATAATAGCCCAGGCGAAGGATACACTTTGTAACCGAGTTACCACTAAAATGTCCTCCACAATCCCATCATGGACTTGTTTGATGGCATGACATGTCTCAGTGGAGGTTAGGCATCAGAGAAGGAGGTCATTAAAACCTCGTTTGTAGAGAAGACCCCCTACCATGGTGTATCAAGTAGTACTCTTGATAAAAGCTCATCATCCATTGCTAGACAGGTCAGGGGGAATGATAGAATAAGTCAAATAGTCAACAAGTTACCTATACCAAACATCATGTTGGTTAGAGAGGTCAGGAGGAATTACCCTCGAAGATGATGGTTGAGATGTGCCCAAGATAGAAATATTGGGGTTTGGTGGTGGAGAGGGCTTGGCGAATGGATATGTCCAAGGGGTAGAAACTTGCTCTTTTCCTTTATCCTTTAGGGTTTGGGACCTAGTGGCCACATTAGTAGTGTTGATTTTGAAAAAAGGGGGAGAAGGTGGTAGAGGGACCATAATCTCATGTTGGGATCCTAATTCAAGTGAGGAGGTTTGGGAGGCATGGGATGGTGTCAGTAGTTTGTCACAAAGGTGGTCAAGAGAATCCTCAATGAGAAGGGTGTCCTTTTCTAGGCATTGGTGAATGACAACCTTAAGAGCATTGCAACTCTCAGTGTCATGCCCATGTGTGTGATGATACAAGAAGATTTGAGTGTCATCGAACCAAGATGGTTTTGATATGAGAAGTCAGTATGGCTTAATGGGTGGGAGAACAATGCTAGAAGACTCCAACAATTAGCATAATAGTGAAGCATAAGAACCCACTAATGGGTCTGCACTTGTTGTAGTAGGGGTTGATAACTTCTATTTAGGAGTTATAAGGGGAGTTTTTTATACTACCTTTTTGGTTGGTGGTGTAGCCACATTTATAGATGGCACTTTCTTGATGAGAGGTGTCAAATTTCTTGGAGGAAATATGTTTTTGATGGCTAGAGGGAGTAATGGAGGCATTTTGTCTTTGTGAGGTGTTAGAATAGGGAGCACTCTTGTTAAAGTGGAAGGATGTGGACCCAAGATAGAGGGCAATGGTGAAGGTGAGGGAGGAGTAGACCAACGTGGTTTAGCATCCTTCTTTAGTATGGTGTGAGGACCACTACTATGCGGGGTGAGGTTCAAATCTAACTTCACTTTTGGGTGAGTTAGGTTTGATATAGGGTGAACACTAAGAGATCTAATCTATTTCATCATGGTGAATTCCTGTGAGGGTTTGGATTTAGACATGGAAAGCTGAGCTTCTGATGATTTAGAAGTGGAAACCCAATCCTCATCAGATACTTTTGGTTAAATCCTCATAGAAGGGTTGGTAGTATAAGGTGAAGTGGGATGTGTAGGATAAGGAGCCCTAATTCACTCCCATAATGCCTCATACTCTAAGTTCCTAGAATGGAGGAATCCTAAGTTTTTTGCCAATCGAGAGAAGGGTTTAGATGATGTCATGTGAGGCCTTACAGTCTATCCTTTAGAGGATTTAGGTGATTTTGAATGCAAAAATGTGTTGGATGCAGTGATCTTGGTCTAAAGGAAAGAGAGAACCATCATCAGATCTTCCTCAGCCAAACTGGGTGAGGTGGCGAGTTCTTTTCTCGACAGAGAAGGGATTGGAGAATTAGGCTCTTCAAGCAGATAGAGCATAGGGATGATCATGCCTTCCATGTGTGGTCTAGGAGTGAGGAAAGTATGATCCTCCATTGGTAATAAGAAGGAGAAAGGTGGGGCCACCAGCGTTGGTTCCATCAAAGCATCCTCTAATATGGGAGAGGTCAAAGTAAACTCTCCTACGGGTGAAAGGGGGTGGATGGAGAAATATCCTCCATCAGTGGAAGAAAAATAGGAGAGGAAGGGTCATCTAAAGGGTAAAGCAGAGGGATGATGGGCCCTTCTTAATGAGGGTGTGGGGTATGAATTTTAAATTCTTCCAATGGTAGAAGAAGAGGGAAGGTGGGGGCAAGAGGAATAGGTAATACAAGATCCTCATGAGGTAGAAGAATGGGTAGAGGAGGTGTTTGATGTCGTGGGGGTGATACAGGTGAAACAGGTGAAATAGGTTCATCCACATGAGGAAGAGTGTGAGGTAAAGGGAGCTCTTCATTGTGTGGGGGTGATATGGGTAAAATAGGCTCTTCTACCCATGGTGGAGAAATGGGTTGACCAACCTCTTTAGATTGTGGGATAGGTTGGATAGGAATGAAAGGAAAGACCATGTCAACCGTGTGTACATTGCATTCTTAAGGGTCATCAACCATAGTCTGAACATTGTTCTAACTTGGGGGATGATTAGGAAATGATTGCCTAAAAACATCCATGTTTTGGTTGGTTGGCACATTAGGGTTATCCTAAACAAGATCCCCTTTATCTAACATGTCTTGAACAATGTTTTTTAGGGTTTTGCAATTATCCGTGTCATGACCCTGGACATGATGATAGTTACAAAAGTTGTCATGTCCCCTTTTCAATTGACATGTTCTGAGTTCATGGTTAGCCTATTATGCGACCTTCATAGGCTAATAAGATGGATAGAGGGTCATAATGGAGCTTGGCTCGACTTTGATTCACAGGATTTCTTCATTTGATTTTCATTCAGGGTATTTCAGACACACTTGGCTTGAGCTCCTACTTTTTAGGGATATTTGATATGCAGCGGAGCGCCTTTATTGTGGCATGGTTATGTGTGGAATCACTCCCTGATTCACTAGCTTCGATCGGTTCGTGGATCCGACATGTATTGAGGGAGATATTAATATTTGATTGATTTAATCAAATATTAATTATTTAGCCTATTTTTAATTAGAAACCCTAATTCTAATTTAAGAAACCCTAATTAGGGAAAGCATATCTTTTGAGGGTATAAGGGTTTCTCATGGAGGCCATTGTTCATTATGCTATTGAATATTGATATTGATTTTGAGAATTTCTTCTGTGAAGACTGAGCCTAGGGTTCAAGGATTCCATTTGCATTGGAGAACGTTCCCTCTTCAGTGTGTGCAATTAAGAGGCTGTGGAATATCAGCTGATCTATTGCCAAAGTGAGAGATAGCTTCATCCAAAAGTTATCACAGAATTTCAGGTTTGAGAGATAACTTCACACAAAAGTTATCATAGATATTTCAGGTATTTATTGCTTTATGTTTTGATTCAATAAATTATACAGCTAGAGATCTACTGTGCTAGAGACATATATTTCAGATCAGGGGTTGAAGACAGGGAAGTGGTGCTTAATTTGCGGCCGTACAGAATCCGTACGGGTTCGTACAGATCAGTGCAGGAACCGACATCGGCAGACAGAGGGTCTCAGTGACCGACATCGGTCGACTGAAGACCGACGTCGGCAGAAATCCGATCGGCAGAGACCGACGTCGGCGATATATCGACCGATGACGGCGACTGTGTGTCGACACAAAAGGGCCGAGACTTTCCAGAACTCAATTTGCACTTCCAGATTTTCAAAGCCAGGGTTTTCAAGACTGTATTTCATATTTTATATGCATATTAGAGGACTGTAATTGTAATAATTTAGAAGGACAAGTGATACAATCTGTATTTGTTATTAAGAGACTATATTATTGTGATCTTTCTGAATTTATTCAACAGCGATTATATCTTGGTTCAGATTTTTTGTGTTGCTATATTTCCTGTTTAGAAGGGGATATTACAGTGGTATCAGAGCCAAATTCTTGCCATCCTGTTGGGCACATCATAGCTAATGTCTTGCCATCCTGTTGGGTAGTTGGGTAGATTGAATCAACGAAGTATCCATGATGTCTTCAAGTACTCAGAAATAGTGGGACAATGATATGAAGAAGCTGGAACACAGTTTGAAGCAGTTGGATGAAACCCAGAAGAGGATGAATGAAATTCTTTCATATCCTACATCCAAAAACAAACCCGCACGGTATATGACAGCGAAGGAGGAGTGGGAGTTAGTACCACCTCGAATTCAGAAGTTGTTGCCTTTTGATCGCTTTGTTAAGCATAGGAGAGAGCACTACAGATCACTTCAACGAAAGAGTAGCATGTCCCATAATTATTATGATTATGAGATAGGATATAGTGAAGATGATGATGAGTTAGATGCTTGCACTCAGAGTGTACAGGTGGGCTCAGATGTTAGTGCAATGAGGGTTGATGATTTCTCAACTATGGCAGAGATTGTAGCAGAGTCCCAGGATCCGATTATTGCAGATGATACTCAGGAGATTGCAGTGGACAGTTTTGAGGACTTAGTTTCACCGGTTGTTTCTTTCCATATGGAAGAATTAGACAGTGATGCTACAGTTGTTGATACTCCATCTGTTGATATGAGCTTTGGCATTGATTTACAGAGTATGGATGATCATTTGTATATTGAGGTGGTTGGTGATGAGTACATTCCTGCAGTTGTTGCTGAGGAGCACGTTGTTGAGGCTGATACACGTATTCAGGATTTGGGAGTACCTGATTCTGATGAGGGGGATATCACAGTGGTATCAGAGCTTTGGTCTTTGGTATCAGAGTTTTTGTGCAGATAAGAGAGCCCCTAAGTAAGGGACATTACAGTGGTATCAGAGCTAAATCCTGCCAGCCTGAGGGTCTATAGATCTTATGCAGCCACAAGAGTTGGGACCACACAGGTATAACACATGCAGCCGAGCCTTGCTTGAAGGTATCCAGTTGTTAGATCAGAGGCCGATCAACATGAGTGACAGACGTGAGGGCAGCCCACCCAGGGGCCACAGGTATGATGCTGATCAGGCCACCAGAGAGTTTCAGCGTGTTATGATGACAAGCCAACAGCAGATGGCTCAGACACTACAGGGACTTATGACCATGTTAGAGAGAATGAATGCACCTGATGGATAGAACAGGGACCAAAGAGATGATAGGAGTGCTACGGTTAATTAGAGACCACAATAGACTCACTCCAGAACAGCTGATAGACCTACACGCCCTTCATTTATTCAAGAAGAACCAGAGGTACCAGCAGATGAGGAGGCAGGGAATTCTCCATTTGCAGATGTATACATGGCTGCAAATGATGAGTGGGACTTATTACCTCCTCATATCCAGGAGAGAACAACCTTTGATCATTTTGTCAATTTGAGGAGAGAGCACTATAGATTGGCTAGACAGGACAGGAGACCTAGAGTCCAATTCAGTGAGCTACAGAAGGCTACGGGTAAGCTTTCTTTGACTACTTTTGACGGCAGCGGTAAGATGACAGCTCAAGCTTGGGTTCATAAGCTTGACACTTTTTTGGCGTTGAGACCAATGTCAGAGATAGATGCCATCAAATACGCCACTTTGCACTTAGATGGAGTAGCACATGATTGGTGGTACCATGGTATGGTAACACTTCTGCATAATCAAGTGACAGAGTACCAGGACTTTGTGGATAGGTTGGTTGAGCGGTTTGACAGGAGAGATCCCGAGGTTTACTTCCGAGATCTGGCACAGTTGAGACAAACAGGTAGCTTGGAGTCCTTCATTGGTGAGTTTCAGAGATTAGCAGTCATGGTACCCAATATTTCAGAGCGTAGATTGGTAGTTCTCTTCATAGAGGGATTGACAGAGCCATTGAGGGGTTGGATCAAAGCCTTTGATCCTCCTTCATTACAGGTAGCTATGAGGAAGGCACGTGATATGGAGATGGCAGCCCCATCCAATAAATTTAACACCAAAGGTACTTCTTCTTCTAGAGACCATAAGCACTCCCACGGGGATACGGAGAGACCGGATTTTAACATAGATAAATCCAGAGTTAAAAATGATTCAAAGGCCAATCCAGCAGCACCACCTTTGGATTGTGAGGCACTTAATGATCTACGCAGGAAGAAGCTTTGCTTCTACTGCAAAGGCCCATATGACATCCATCACGATTGTCCTTTGAGGCCTAAGGGCAAGGCGAATCGTATGATGTGGATATATTATGAGGATTCAGATCCTGAGGATTCCGAACAGCATAACAGTTCTGAGGGGGCAGAGGCAGAGGCTTCAGGGCCTAATGCAGAGGCAGAGTTAGAGCTTCACCTACAGGAGGCACGCATATCTAGCATTCAGTCGGATGAGTCATTCAGACTCCGTGGAGTTTTGGCAGGGCAGAAGGTTATCACCCTTCTTGATACAGGAGCCACTCACAATTTCATAGATGCTAGATTTGTGGAGAAGCGTGGACTCACTACAGAAGGTTTTGAGGGCATCAGAGTTAAGGTAGCCGATGGTCACACTCTTAAGTGTGAGCATATGATTAGAGACCTCCCATTGCGCTTGAACAACTATGAGTTCAAGGCTGATTATTATGTGGTAAACATGGGGGATATAGACTTAGTCTTGGGTATGAAGTGGCTTCATTCATTTGAGGAAGTTACTCTTCGTCTCAAGGACATGGAGGTTCTCTTTAATGTTGATGGGACGACACATATTCTTAAGGCAATACGGGGCAGCAGCTTCAGATATATGTTCTTTCATCGGATGGAGGTACCTATACCACATAACATGATGGAGGGTGATGACGAGAGCACATTGGCACCAACACAGGAGAGGTATGAGGACGAGCTTGGTCTTGAGGTGAGTTCAGTTCAGGAGTTGTCACATGTGGTGAGGATTCAACTTTCTGTTACAGTCGGGACACAGGTTGATGATGATATGACTATGTCTAGCCTTCACAATCCAGTTTTAGATATTATTCAGGTACGGAGTTTGCTTGCAAATTTTCATTTATGGATTGGATGTTGGGATGAACATGGCATGGGGTTCGTGATAATTGACAGTGGTGGAGATCCTAACTACATTTGGGATCCAGGTGGATTGATTGATTTGTCATTCAGTGATTGCTTGAGGGCAAGCAATTTCAGGAGGGGCGGATTGTCATGTCCCCTTTTCAATTGACATGTTCTGAGTTCATGGTTAGCCTATTATGCAACCCTCATAGGCTAATAAGATGGATAGAGGGTCATAATGGAGCTTGGCTCGACTTTGATTCACAGGATTTCTTCATTTGATTTTCATTCAGGGTATTTCAGACACACTTGGCTTGAGCTCCTACTTTTTAGGGATATTTGATATGCAGTGGAGCGACTTTATTGTGGCATGGTTATGTGCGGAATCACTCCCTGATTCACTAGCTTCGATCGGTTCGTGGATCCGACATGTATTGAGGGAGATATTAATATTTGATTGATTTAATCAAATATTAATTATTTAGCCTATTTTTAATTAGAAACCCTAATTCTAATTTAAGAAACCCTAATTAGGGCAAGCATATCTTTTGAGGGTATAAGGGTTTCTCATGGAGGCCATTGTTCATTATGCTATTGAATATTGATATTGATTTTGAGAATTTCTTCTGTGAAGACTGAGCCTAGGGTTCAAGGATTCCATTTGCATTGGAGAACGTTCCCTCTTCAGTGTGTGCAATTAAGAGGCTGTGGAATATCAGCTGATCTATTGCCAAAGTGAGAGATAGCTTCATCCAGAAGTTATCACAGAATTTCAGGTTTGAGAGATAACTTCACACAGAAGTTATCACAGATATTTCAGGTATTTATTGCTTTATGTTTTGATTCAATAAATTATACAGCTAGAGATCTACTGTGCTAGAGACATATATTTCAGATCAGGGGTTGAAGACAGGGAAGTGGTGCTTAATTTGCGGCCATACAGAATCCGTACGGGTTCGTACAGATCAGTGCAGGAACCGACATCGGCAGACAGAGGGTCTCAGTGACCAACATCGGTCGACTGAAGACCGACGTCGGCAGAAATCCGACCGGCAGAGACTGACGTCGGCGATATATCGACCGACGACGGCGACTGTGTGTCGACACAAAAGGGCCGAGACTTTCCAGAACTCAATTTGCACTTCCAGATTTTCAAAGCCAGGGTTTTCAAGACTGTATTTCATATTTTATATGCATATTAGAGGACTGTAATTGTAATAATTTAGAAGGACAAGTGATACAATCTGTATTTGTTATTAAGAGACTATATTATTGTGATCTTTCTGAATTTATTCAACAGTGATTATATCTTGGTTCAGATTTTTTGTGTTGCTATATTTCCTGTTTAGAAGGGGATATTACATTGACCAACCTCTTTAGATTGTGGGATAGGTTGGATAGGAATGAAAGGAAAGACCATGTCAACCGTGCGTACATTGCATTCTTAAGGGTCATCAACCATAGTCTGAACATTGTTCTAACTTGGGGGATGATTAGGAAATGATTGCCTAAAGACATCCATGTTTTGGTTGGTTGGCACATTAGGGTTATCCTAAACAAGATCCCCTTTATCTAACATGTCTTGAACAATGTTTTTTAGGGTTTTGCAATTATCCGTGTCATGACCCTGGACATGATGATAGTTACAAAAGTTGTTTTCCCTATACCATGTAGGGATGGATTGTGAGGGGTAAAATTAGATAGGCGGTTAGATTTGAGGGAGGTTGAGGACTCCCTGCTTCACTAATTTATCCAATACAGAAGCATATGATTCTCCTATTGGAGTGTATCGTCATTGTTCATACCATTGTTGGAATTGTCTAGTGATGCTTTGCAAAGTGGAGGGCTCAGATTGGTTGGTTCTGGTAGAAGATGGTGTCTTAAGGACCATAGCATTTTCTGATCCCTTGGACTTGGGATGGGAAGAAGAAGGGTCACTGGGTTTTGTGTTGGTATTTTTGTTACACAATTTGACCCTGTCTTCTTCGATTGCATGGAGTTCAAGCTTTTGGGACATAGTGAAAGCTTCATTGAATGTGCAAAAAGTTTGAACCCACAAAGTGGATGAGATGTGCTTGGCACATGCTCTTGAAAAGAGCTCAATGAGCTCAGGTTGAGGTAGTGAGAAGGAGAGTTGGTTGATCAAACCTCTCCAATAGGTGACAAAGTTTGCTATTGACTCATCCTCAAACTGTCTAATGGAATAAAGGTCTGTGATGGAGACCTTCTTGGTAATATTCATTAAGAAATGATCAAGGAATAACTAAGTTAGTTGAATGAAGGTGAAGAGAGAATGACTGGTAATGGAGCTATAATAGTCAAGGGCGGTGCAAAAAAGTGACATAGGGAATGTGTGAAGTAACAATGCATTATCGTGCATTATGAGGTAGTAAGCGTGTCTAAATGCTCATAGATATTGTTATGGGTCCTCTTTACTCTGAAAGTGAGTAAATTTTGGGAGTTCCCATTGGCTAGGGTATGGTCGAATAGGAACTAAAGGGTGGATAGGTTCATTATAGATTTGTTTGTATAAAAAAACACTCCTTGAGCATGAAATAGATGTCTCAAGGTTGGACATCTTATCCATTAGCATCTTAATTAGATCAGCAAATGGATTGGCATGAGGGGCACCCCTAAGTTATAGGGTACCTGGAAGGTGTTGGAAGGGGTGTTTGATGTACTTGGTTGCATTTATGTAGGTACAACATACTGATAGTTTGTCATAGGGGCTGATGTTGAGGCCAAGGGGGCTTGTGCCACAAAATTGGAGGGCACAACTTGACTAGATGCCACCAAGGGTGGTTAAATGGTAGTGACACTAATTAAAGGATAAGTGGTCACTCTCATGTTTATAGGTGCAAGAGTGGATGGGATAGAGACAATCATGTTCTGGAAAGGTGTCAAACTTTGTTAAATTATTTGTGCTTAAGGGGGTATGAAAACCCTGATGGAGGTAGGGCAATAAAGGATAGAAGGGGAGGCCAAATCTTGAACATTGGTCATGGTTGGGTTACTAGTCAAGGTAGTGGCCTGAGTGACCATAGGTTGGGTTGTGGATACTATTGATATCATTGTCACTTCAACCAAAGAAGTTGGCATCCCATAAATAGGATTACCTAAAGGATATCACGTTTGGATTCTAGCGAGATAATGTTGGAGAGCCTTGATGTTGTGGTCAAGGAATCTCTCAAAATCTTGATCCCCTTCAAGAACAATAGGAGGTTGATCAGGGGTAGGTTGGATAGGAGTATGCTCGGTGTCTGAAGTATACTCTATTAGATGACATGGCACAAAGGGTGAAGGTGGAAGTGGCTATTGACTCGTGTGGTCAACAAGGAATTTGGCTTGATTATGTGTCAGGACCATCTAAGGTGAAAGGGGCTTAGGTTCCAAAAACTATGTGTTTTAGTTTCAAAAAATTAGAATTTGTGTTAAATAGCAAGAAATTTGCTTTTTAAGCTTACTGTTTGGAAAGAATTTTTTTATTTATTTATTGATTGTGACTGATGTCAATTGTTTAATGAATATCAATTAGAAAATGTTGCCGACATTGGTCAGTTAACTGATGTCAGTGAAGGTTTGGTTGCTGATGTCAGTGGAGAAACTGATGTCAATTTCTGTGTAATTCTAGAAACACAAAAGATTGATAGTTTTTGGAAGAAGATATTCTGAGTCATTTTGGACTTCAGAATGGTATAACCTTACTAGCTCAAACACTCGGATAAAACTAGCAAAATAAATGATTAGGTAAGCAACCTCTAAAATGTTAGATTCCTAGGAATGAGGTTTAAAGTCATGGTGGCTTATGCCTTAAGAGAATGTGTTAGGAGTTGGGCTCGTAGAATAGGTCCTAGAGAGGAAGTCTATGGCTAGTTTCAGGTTGCGTTATGGTGCTCAAAAATATCTATGTTAGGGTTAGTACATGGCCTGGTGCTGGGGCTTGCTCCCTTCACTTCACGAACCCAGAGCCGAGCTGGGCTACTTAGGCAAAATATATCTTCCCTATAGTTTTTACTCTGCTAGAGAACAGAGTGGGTCCTCCTCTTGGTAGTGAAATCCAAGTAGGATCATCGGGTGGGGTAAGGTATCTGCTAGGTGCTGAAATCCTAGATGGGCCTTGTCTCAAGTAATTTTATGTGTTTGATTTGAAGTGATTTTGGTTTGGTTGTGTCACATTTGTGCACTACGATTCATTCATAATTCTTTAATTACTAAGTGGGCTAAGTGTGCATCCAAGAAATAATGAAATGCAGTAGTTTTTAACCCAAATTGGAATATGTTATTCAAATGCAAAAAAATGGAGAAAAGGTAAAGAGTATGAGTTTTTCACTACTCTATGATGCATGCAAGAAGTAACAAGAAGAAAAAGAGATGTCCTTTTTAACTTTTGCTAATGATTTCCTTTTGAAACAAAAAGATATAAGAAGGGATGTAAGAAGTGAACATTTTTCTAATGCATCTACATGAAAATTTGATTTTTTAAAAGAAGAAGAATAAACCCAAGGAAAACTCCAAGGGTCCCACCAGGCATGCCAAAATGTTTCTCTAGATTTTCACTAATTCATTCAAATGAGGAAGAAACTAAGGTTAAGAGGTTGTGGGTTTGATGTTACCCAGATTTAGTGCACACCATATCCAAGCCTTATGGGAGCTCCTCTTTGGCTGTGGAGGAAACACCTACAGTAAGAATGAAACTTAAACAAGAAAGATGTTAGAAGAGGATATGGTGGACTGCCAAGCTACGCACTCGGTCCCAAAGGCATAAATCTCCTTAAGGGATGACAATCCACTATTTATATATAAAAGTGTTGTAAAAGAAGAAATGATAAATGACTAATGAAATTGAAAAGTAGATAGTGCGTACCTATTCCCTATAGTCTGTATATCTCAGAATGTTATAGAAGGCTGGTTGAAGGTTTTTTCTAGTCTAGATAGGTTGTTTTAATGGCTTTTTGGTTTGCTATTTCAGAACACAGTCGCTAACATCAGCAGGTCTGCTGAGGTCGGTCAAGTCAATGGTGCTGACGTTGGTTGGGTTACTAATGTCAGTCAGGGTTGTTAGCCTTAGATAGCTTTTATAATATTTTCAAGATAAACAGAGTGGTTTTTGGAAGTTTAGAGGTTGGTGGAGGGTTGAAGGAAGGTCAATAAGGTCTGAGTAAGGGTATAGGTGGAGGGTTGGTGTGAAAAGGGAGTGAGGATGAGGGGAAGGATTTTCAGCCACTCCACAGAAGATGTTAGGCCTCTTGACAGTATTTAGAAATATCAATGAAAACTAATTAACAATATATTCTAAAATATTGAAATGAAAACCAGAGTACTTAGCTTTATAAGGTGAAGACCCAAAGATGTCAGAATAGTGATTCCTGTTATGGTTGATGTGACCAGTGTTGTGAGCCAATGAAGCAAACATGGATTGCTTCAGTTTAGTAACCCAAGGTCCTCATACAATCTTTCAATCCAATCTTTAGAATGATTTGTGTAGAGCTTCGGTATCTAGGAAAACAATAGTTGAGTTATGGTGCTTGAAATCCCAGAGTGTGGGAATCAATGTGCAAAAAGGTGGGGCCTAGCTCAATGTTTATAGCTTGGCTTATGTAACTGATGTCGGCAATCCCACCGGCATTGGCTGTAAGTTGATTGACGTTGGCAGAGAGAGAATAGGTAAAAGGGTTATTTTTAGCTCTTTGCCCATTTCTCCACTTGCCAAGTGCCTTTTCCATTGGATAATGGTCAAAAAAAGGGCTTATGAGGTAGGGGAGTTGGTTAGGGAGTTAAGATGGAGTGAGAATAGGTCATGGGTAGTTAAGATTTGGAGGACTTAGTCTCAGGCTGACTCATAGGCTAAGAAATGGTCTTAGGGTGAGGTGCCTAAGGTGAGGTAATTAATTTAAAATAAGTAGTTTTTAAATTAATAAGGTGTGCAAGTGTGGGTTAGGAGTGTTAACGTTTTAAAAGGGACCAAGGGGGGGTTGACATGATATTGGTGTCTACAATCATAATCATGAATAGTTTCCCTTGTACCTTGATAAATTTCTTTGATATCTTGTATGGTTTGTCCCATAGTTTTCTTAACCTTGAATTCTACAACCAACCATTCTCACAGATCATCTAAACTTGTTGTTCGTGGTCCTCTATGGAACATGAAATCCAATGCTCTTCTAGACAAGGCACCAATAAGCTCATACTTCTTAATATTTTCATCTATAATGCCTTTAGCTTTCCATTTCATGTCACACTTAAACAAGTATTTTTGTGATTTATAGTTACATCATATGTAGTTATTGTGATAGAGGCCCCTAGATATAAAGCCATACCCCCTAGTTTTGGTTTTAAAGGAAGTTTATCCATGCTCTTCTAGATAGTGGTAATGATACTTTAATTTGTGGAATTGATACTTGATAACTTATTGGTGTCAGAATGGATGTTGTCACTTGAGGAGGAGTGATCACTAGTAGTGTTTGTGGTGATGATCTTGCAAACCCAATGGGACTATCCCTAAGTGCTAGTGTGTTGGTTAGCAATGGGAACCCTTGTGAAATAAAAAAGATTCCTAAGATTGTAGAGGTGATAGCGATCACTCAGGGAATGAAAATGCCTTTGACTCATCTTCAATCTCCATAATGGTGTTTATTCATACTTTATTCTCCTCAGTGAAAATTTCAATCTATGATACCTAATCAATAACCTATTCATTCAATAAAGGGTTATTCAAATTAGTCACTACCTCTCTTAAATAATTCTTTTGTGATTTAATGAATCCTTGTGTGGTTTTTCAAAATTGGAATCTACTAAATCTTTGATACTTCTTCATGAGTCCTTGATCTCCTTCTTTATCTAACTTTAAAATCTCTGAGGATGAAAGTAAATAGGGGTATTTATATAAAATATGGGCTTAAGGGATGTGTGTTGTGGTGGTGAAACTTCTCTTTTTTAGATTTATCTTATGCATAGTCTTCATGAGTGACTATGATATACTACCATGTAATTAGCTACCTTCCTCTATTCTCATTCCTTTATTGACATCCTTTGGATGTGTCTATACTTAATTTTTGGTCTCACTAATCCTGAGTCATTCTTCTCACTCATTTACTCTTACCTTTCCTATCCTTTCATCAACTTTATCTTCCTCTTTTTGATCTCCTATAATTATTTAGCCTCTAGTCTTACTTATCCCTCTACCTCTACTTGTAGTTGATCATGAATTCCATAATATATTCTACCTCTTTTGTTTTCATATTTCTTTCTCTATATCCATAAGATTTTTCTGGGCCCTTTCATTTTGCCTCCTCATCTAGTTGTTATTGGCCAAATTTCATGATCAACTCTTCACCATCTCACATCCTGACCTCACACATCCCCATAGTGCCCAAAACACTACTCCATCATGAATGGGTAGGAAACTATGGATTTTTTAATGACCAACATCTTAATAAGAATTGGTATTCACTACATAAACTTTACTTTAGTCCCCTAGACAAATAATTCTTGTGTAGATTCAAAATTAATATAACCACAAACTACAAATTCCATTATATATCCTTCTATAGTAGTTTGTATCCAATTATTAATTACACAGGTCCAAGAAACCTCCAAGTTTTATAATCTTTCAATCAGATCATTAATCTATTGAATTTATGATGTATATCTAGTTTAGAAACAAAAATGTTTTAGTCTTTCCATCCATGTAGCAAATATTCTTATAAGTTTGCACCAAAATATTTCATGTACATCACCATACAAATGATGTTCTATGGTTCCTTTTTAGTGCACCCTATCCTTCTCAACTCTTTTTATGAAAACTTAGATATTTTTTATCCCACCATTCTTTTAAATCCCTCTAACTTGGTAACCAATAAATCATATCCTTTATTTAGCAACACACACACTACACAATTGTTAGTAGAGGTTCTTGGTTTCCCATAACTAGTTAATTATTAGGACAACTATGGGAGAGATGATGTATGTAGATTAATGGAATTATAGGTTCCTAAGGACCTATAGAAAAGTTACTTAGGCCATAGATATTTGAGTGGGTGTGAATTTAATATGATTTACTTACATTTAACAATATATATTCATCATTCACTCTACAGTTTGAATAAGCATATTCATATAAAATATTTATATCTATTGCTACCTTATCATAGATAATAAAGATGTATGCAAAAATATTTTAGAACTAGTTGGATAACTCAATCATAGACATTTATAATCACATAGAGATCAATTCAGTACATATCACTGATACACACTTTCTCTCATACATGATCCAAAATCAACTATTCAATGTCTGACCTCTTCTCATTCTTTATAGCTTGCATATATACCCATTTTACTATCTCTATCTTAGGTGTGTGGTTACAATAGAGTATGTAGGGAATCTTCAACAATTCTAACCTCAATATAGGCTTCCTTAGTTAAAATAATTGAGATCCACATAATCTATTCATAATAAAATATAGTTGTTGACTAAGTATCTCATGCATGCTGACTAAGTATATGGTTGAGATGTCTTTATGTTGTGATGGCACCTTATAGATTGTTGGCATGTCTTTATGTTATGATAAATCCTTTTTAGCATACTATCCCACTAATAATAAAGTCACTTTATCTTAAAGGCATGATTTCATTGTGTCACTATTGCATCATAAGACAATTTAGGCTTCAAGAGTGTTATAGATTACTGAAAGTCTACAATGAAAGATTTATTTCAATGGAAGCCTATTTAAACTACCCTTTCATGACTAAAAAACCACCTTTCTCATGTCAAAACATTTATTTAGGATTATAATACATGGGGTAAATCAATTAGACTACCCATTCCTCAAGATATTCTACCATGATATGACTCTGTATGAGGTAGGCTTCCCTTTTCAGAAAGATTAAGGTAAGTTGTCATGAAATGCAACTTTCCTATCTTGTAGACATAAGATTCAAGTATGCCTACATGAAATTACATCATCATTATTACCATGATGTTTTATTCATTTTTAAAATAGGTTTAAGATATCAAATTATTTCAAACACCTTCATACAACACTATTTAGACCTCTGTGGGATTACACTCAGATCCCTATTAGGAATATGTAGGTGTCACTATGTAATATATGATTGTGGGCTAAGTTTGCAGGCTTGTCATCACTAATATCTAACCTTTGGAATGTATCAATATTATTATTTCCATATTTGGAGACTAATAACTATTAAAAACTTCCTTGTGTCATGAATATGACTACTCAAGGCTCCTTAACACTTGACTGTAGGTGACAATCATAAAGAAACCTGACTATGTTTATGTATTGGTCTCTTCACTCCATGTAGAAAAATATTGAGACCAAAAATTTAAATTAAAACTTATTACCATAAAATTTGAGAGTGGAAACAACATGTATCTTTTGATCTAATACCACTACAAGAGATAGAAGCTTATACAACTAATGAAACAACTATCTGCAGACTATAATGGGGTCTCTAACTAAAAAAATGAGATAGTCTAGGACCACTCATAAATGTTAACACATGAAAAAATATATATAATAACATGATAAGTATGGTCACACTTTATAATAACTTGTATACCACTTGATTTTCAAGGATCACTCTAGATAGAGAAGAAAATTGGAGGTCATGGGGATGTGCAGGTAGAAAACAAGAGCTAACCTTTTTGGAAATAGTTCATAGATAATGGTACACCAAACCTAAAAATATTTCAATTTATTTTTAGCTCAAAAAGGCTACTACAATCCACCAAATTCACTTTCCCTAATTCAATTCTTCATATTCGTACCAAGTAGAGATTGGTTAACCTTTTTAGCTTGTCTAGGAGAGTGATAGGAAAGAGAGGACAATTTTTGCCATTTTCAAACCTATAAAATTTTATTGAGAGTTTAAATGGATTTAATGGACCTAAAGAGACACTTTTTAAATATAAACATGTTCCCAAACTACTGTATAGGCCATACAACAACTAGAAATTACCACTTTTCCCACTCATCTTCTTGGTTTCAATATTGCATCTACAGTTATCAATTCAAAACTATGATATTTGACATATACTTGACATATAGGACATTTAATTACACTTGGACACACTTTTTTTCTTATGTAAATCATACCCCTTCACTTAATGACCCCAAAAGTGACCTTAGAAAGACATAGGACCAACTAAGACAAATATGATAAGGATAAAGCAAAATGTTGACCTCATTAAGACCATGGTACACATTTTACATCCTAAGGGACCCTATGACAAGTTTAAATTATATATTGGGTTGATCTAATTTGACTTGTGGTCAAATTAGTCAACACTTTTATTATTTCATAGGGGTGGCAAGCTAGCGATGCCAAAGAATAGTAGCCTACTCCTATCAACTAGGATATGGATTCACATATTCACATATTGGGAATTTAATTACCTATGAAATAAAATAAAAACACACCAAATTATAGGAAACAAACACACACTAAATCAACTCACTTGTGTTCTTAAGAACACTTACGTAAAACACACACACAACATAAGAAAAAACACACCTATCCTAATATGTAAAAGACATTGACCACTTGAATTGAATAACAATCATCATGCTTCAATTAAGGTCAAAGATTTTACCTCTTGCATCATTTCTGATCCAAGAA
The DNA here is from genome assembly GCA_037957365.1 of Torreya grandis. Classification (NCBI taxonomy): domain Eukaryota; kingdom Viridiplantae; phylum Streptophyta; class Pinopsida; order Cupressales; family Taxaceae; genus Torreya; species Torreya grandis. The sequence continues at coordinate 754,174 of JARHVA010006809.1, read as the reverse complement.
AGAAATCCACCATGTGAAGCATACTTATCAATAAATACATGTTTATGTTGATTCTAAAATGACTTACCATCCTTAGGTCCTCTATTGGTTTCAAGTATGTCACTTGGATATATCAAGAATGCTCCATAATACTCTCCAAGAATCTTATTTATATTTTTAGTTTTCTTAACTTCCATTATGTTCAATTGGCATTATTTAAACTGAATCTTAGGAGTGATCAAAGTTACCTCAACATTTCTATCTTTTAAGACATGATGTAATTGATGTTCAAAACCATAAAACTTGTGTTCTTTATAATATAACACATTTGAAATTGATTAAATCTTAGGTTGAGTTTTGGACTACTCCTCAAAGACACACATCTATACCTTATGTTCATTTGACTCCTCTATGACTATAACATTATTGGAAGTGACTAGACATTCATTCTCATGCTTAACAAGATACTCTCCTTCCTTCTTGTCAGGTTCAACAACAACCTCCTTATCAAATTCACACTTATTAGGAGTATAAGTTGACTTAGTTTCTTAAACTCATGAATTATGGCATGAAATTATTGCCATAGGTCATTTTCTTCTTCACAGATGTCACCTTCAAGGAATCCTCCATTTTATGCAAGTAGAATGACATTATTTTCCTCATCATTTTGTCTACCAAAATTGTAAGAGCATCATCATAATGCAAATGAATAAGGAATTTACCCATGTCAACTTGTGAAAAAAAATTTTAATGCTTACCTCACAATTCCCCTCACCTACCTCACGTATGATGTACGTTCCAAGATCATTCTACTAAAATAAAGTGTATGGATCATGTCCATAAGTGTTATAACCATAATCATATAGGAAAATATCAAATATTCTCTCAATATTAGAGGATTATCTAGCATCCATAGCATACGCTTCTTGATCATTGATGATGTAATTTAGATTGGAGCTTGCTCCTACATAGGGCTCAATATGAAATTTAGCCAATGGTTGAGTTATAATGGATACCTTTACTCCATAATTTTTTTATGGACAATAAGGACCAATAATCTAAGAGATAGCCTCCTATCTTGGATGTAAAATCCCTTCAGAGGTAGACAACAAAGTTAGTAGGCAAGTCAACCACTATTATATCTTGAAGAATAGGGAAGCTAGGATAATCATGAAAGAAAACTCTCAACCCTTTGACAATTACCAATAACTTAGATAGTGTCCCATAAATTTGAATCACTCCCTAAATATATGGTTCATATTTCAAACCCAATTTATCTTCCATAAGCTTGGGCATCACTAAGGTACTATCTTCACTATCTATAATGTAGTTATGAACAAGTTTGTCTCCCACAGTGAGAGTGAGGTAGAAGGGTGGAGGATTTTTAGATTTGGAAGAGGGTTACATAATGTGAGTGGGATAATTGGTGAGGGAAAAATTATCATGGCTTGATTTTTGATTACTAAGGTGGATTTGAGTCAGCTATTCATGAAGAAGCTCTTTTCTACCAGGTAATTGAAGTATTTCCCAAAGAGAGGGACAAGTCTTAATACTCTTCAAATAATAAAAAATGTTAAAATAAGGATGATTTAATTTTTCTTGAGTATTTGAAGGAAAATAATTTCCTTGATCTTGAGGCATTTGAGAAATTTTATTGACCCTTAAAATATTCTAATTTTGAGTAGATGTATAATTTATAGGGACTATCACACTTGGACTCACACCTTGCTACCTTGAAGGAGGGTTAAATGAACTTGTGTTAACACTATGATCATATCCTAAATCCCTCCTCTTATATCTAGTATTATCTAAAACTAAACTATTATGATTGATAACAATGGTGTCTTCCACTATAAATTTTTCAAGGTTCACCTTTTGGGGATACCATCCTTCATTTTCTTGCATGTAATTCTCATCTTCTACTAACAACTGAAGAGTGACTCGTCATTAAGCAACAAAATATTTATCCCCGCATTAATTTTCATCTATGAACTATCCATCTACAATTATTCTCCTTAGACCAAGTTACTATTGGAGGTAGAAGTTGGGTTATATGCATTAGGTGGCCTATTGAAGTTAGGTTATATTTTCCCTCTACCTTGACCATATTTTTTAGGTGAGAATCTATTTCCTTATTGAGGATATGGGTATGGGTTTTGGTTAACTCCATACTATATATTGAGTTGTCTAAGTTGAGCCTCTAAGGTCTTAGAACTTGCCTTTAAATCAAATGTAAATTTTACCTTCTTAGGGGATGCTCTAGACTTGGGATTTACATTTGGGACTTGATCAAGAATAAGAGTAGTAGTAGAAATTTTTGGTAGAAGAGGAATGGACACTTTTATAGGTAGTTTTATATCTTTTATTAGGCCATTCTCAGCTCTAATTGAAAGATCATAAGATTTAGGTAAGGTGTAACCACCCATGGAATTTAACATGTGGTTGTGTCAATTTTGATATCCCTTAGATATGTATGAAACATAAAGGTTACAAGTGGTCTCATGGGAGTAGGTATCCTATGCCAAGTTCAATAGAATATTTCATTAAAGTCATGCATAGTATCTTTGAGTCTCATTTTAATTAAATTGAGATAATTAATGAGTGATGTGTGATCACTTTTTTATTCAAACCTTGAAGTTAGTAACTCTCCAAAATCATCCCAAGTTATGATACATCCTACCAGCAATGTCATATACCAGTCAAGTGCTTTCCCTCTAAGGGATATGGAAAGTATTTTAATGGTAATGATGAATTTAGTGACATTTTGAAAAATACAAGACTCAAAAAAGTCCTTAATATGCTCACTAGGGGTGACATGGCCTTCCCCATTGAATGTGGGAACACTATTGGTAGCATTAGGACTTATATCATCATATGCATTGAGGTGTATGGGATTTTTTGTGTTAAAGTTTGGGAAGGCTTATTTACTATCCATGTTATCAATGATTTCATCTTCACTTTATTGATCTTACTAGTTTGAAAAGTCCTATTATTCTTCAAAGGTTGAGATAGGCTGAGGATGTTTAATTTCAAGAGGAATTTCAAGTAGAAGAAGTGTGTTTATGGAATTGATACCACTACATGTATATGACCTAGTAATAAACTTGAATTATGAATTAAATATATGATAAAACTTGGTCTATAACTATATATTACCTTAAGTGGAGTCACACAATGCTAAGTAGAACACCATATGCAACTATAATGTTTTCAAGACTAGTATTCACCTTGACAAGATGTCTTTGAGATAACGGTCCCATTGGGCATGCCAAAAATATTTCCTCCAAATATTTCACCCTATAGTTGATTATTCAATCCTACTCTAATATTTTAAAAACATTGGATTACCTTAGGCCTATGGGTTGCTTATAGTAGATGTAAACCTTTAGGTTTAAGGGCTAGCTCCCTGGTTTTATGTTTTATTTCTTATCACTTGCACTACTTCTTGCTTGGATGAAAATGGGATAGAATTAAAATAATATAATGAGGTGATAAAACATAAATATATCTAATATATTTCCATAAACTTACACTAAGAAACATGACTCACAACACTAGTCTCAAAATCCTAAATTGCTCTAAAATTAGTATTTCAAACATGGAGGTGATATGCATTGAACTACTCAAGGTGAGTGAACTAGAGGTAAAATTATAGACACTATGGCTACTCCTTACACTTAAATATTAGAAAGTTCACTTTAATACACTTCATGTGACCTGTTAGAGTGAAAAATACTTGCATCAAACATGGAAAAGTTGAGAAAAATCAAGGATGGATACTATTCACTTGACCTTTCACTGTACACCACTTCACACACTTAGACAAGATAACTTTTAAACTCAAAAATATATTTAAAATATTTACTTAAATAAAAATACAACATCAAAATGGTAAGGATTTGTTATACCAAGTGTGGATTCGATTATAAAAGCCAAAATGGCTTACATTTATAGAGTAGATGGGAATAGAGATAAGAAGTGGATCTCAAGGGTCACAAGAACAAGTGACAAAGTATTAAAAAAAAGTTACATTATAGGATAATGGAGTTTGAAATAGACCATGAACTCTCCTTGGATAAGTATCCATATGAAGCATGAAAAACTCTTGAAACTAGTATTGAAACCCTTCAACTGCCTTCATGATGAGGCATCTCTTGACTACTCAAAAATGGACTAAGAAGATTTAAAACATGTTAAATACCTTAGGTATGTTGGAAACAAGGTGTGATAGTCATTAGATTCTTTCCAAACTTCTAGTCTTCTTCATGATACTTGTATTCACCATCTATAGTCATTCATTGGTTTTCTAGGCCTCATTCTTCACATTTATCATAAAATTGAACTTAATTTTCTCATAAAAATCCATGGAAGAGGTGTTAATACACCTTTATAGTGTCCATTTTTACTCCACTCCATCAGACATACTTTAAAAGTATCCCAAATTATACCTCTCATCTTTTCACTAGGTAGTCACTCCTTATTTTCACTATTTACCTAAGACTGTATGTGATGAATGGTGTAGTAAAGGAGTTTTTTAAATTAAATGATGTGAGAGGTGAGAATTGAGAGTTATAATAAGTCCATAAAAACCTAATTCAATAGTTTTCATCCATCAAAAATCCTTTGTACCTACAAAACAATCAAAAACTTACAAAAATCATATGTATACCTTGTTTGTACAAGTAAGGTATAGATTAGTTTGGTGGGAAGGAGTATGGGTGAGTGATTTAAATGTAAAAATAAATTTCATGGATAAATAAGGCCCTTTTAATTCATATTCTTTCCTATTTTCTCCATCAGGTCTTAGACAAGGGTCTAAGGATGGTTCTGAGCTATTTGGACTATCAAGGATTATTCATAAAATCCTAACATCCAACCTCTAAAATAATTACAAAAAAACCAAGTGTAGGACACTAATAATCTAATCCTAGATCTTTGGGTCACCATCTAATGTGTCTATATAGGTATGAGTGTTTGAAGTTGGCCTATCAAGCTCTTCATTTTCCTTTTATGTACCTCTACCATGGTTTTAGACCAAAAGTGACTCCTCTATGTAGTATTTTATAAAATAATCATTTTTCACCCTCTTAAATTCTCCCATAAATATATTCATGTGGTTTATAATAATCATAAGGTCAAAAAAATTGAACTAGGCAACTGTAGGGCTTAGGACTAGTTCTAGGCTTAATTGTGCTTGATGGTCTATGACCACTTTTGAATGGTTTTCAGTAGATGTGAGTGATTATTAACATATAAATAATCTAATTAAAAATATTTAAACCTTTATTCAATGATCCAAGACTCATCACCACATTATTTTACCATCAACGTGCCAAAATTATAGTTTTTGCCTTGACTAGGAGTGCCCTCTATCTGATATAAAATAGAGGGCATCTACCCTCTTTGATAATATAAAATAAGGATATGAGAGGTTATATTAGGTCATGAAGACCTTATACACAAAATTTCAAGGCTAGATCACTCCCATAGACCTGTCAACATCACAAATTTCTTAAGACTGACTTCTTAAACCTAGTCATTATACAGGGTCTAGAAATGCCTGTAGCTTGAGATTTGAAACTTGTATTACTTTGTATATTTGGTATGAGAACCTCATTAGGTTTATGAAAAAACTATTAAGTTGGTTTCAAAAAAATTTAACATACCACATCTCTACCAACCTTCTCAATCCACATATTTCATTTACTAGAACTGGTATGTCTACTGTAGCAGATTGTGTCACCTATAGGTGATAGTCAGGGAGAGTTCAAAGGGCCTCTTTAGATGGTATTTAGAGCTTAAAAAATTTATTAATTCCTAATGATACTTTTGAGATCATTATATCACTTTTAATTTATTAAACACCTATGCCTACAAGTTTCTTAACTTCTTGTCTCTCACCATCAATTCTATATGGGTATACAGTTAGGTTGTTGGTGATAACTTAGGAAAACAAGGGCCCCTGTAGGTGATGACCTATGTTAAGAAATTTTAAATTAACTTCTATAACTACTATTGGGTTCCTAGTGTCATCTCTTATTCAAATAAATTCAATCTATCTTAAAGGCATGCTTTCATTGTGTCACAATTGAATCATAAGACCATTTAGGCCTCAAGAGTACTATATATTACTAAAAATCTATGGTAAAAGATCTATTGAAATGGAAGCCTATTTACACTATGCTCTCATGACCAAAAAATCAACTTTACCATGTCAGAACATTTATCTAGGCTTCAAATACATGAGGTAAATCACTTAGACTAACCAAACCTCAAGATATTCTACCATGAGATGACTCTTTATGAGGCATGATTCCCTTTTTAGAAAGATTAAGGTAAGTTATCCTCAAATGCAAATTTACTATCATGTAGACATAGGATTTAAGTTTTCCTACATTAAATGACCTTACCATTTTTACCATGATGCTTTCATCATTCTCAGATGAGGTTGAATATCTCAAATTCTTTCAAACACCTTCATACAACACTATTTAGACCTCAATGGGATTTAACTTAAACCGTTGTTGGAAACCTATAGGTGTCACTATGTAATATATGACTATGTGCTAATTTTTAAGTATTTTCATCACCAATATATAAAATTCAAAATGGATCAATCCTCCATATTAGTATTCTTCTCACCATGTTGAAATCCCTCTTTTTTCATGAGTATTATTGTTTAGGGCTCCTTTACACTTGACTATAGGTGATAGTCATAAAAAAACCTGATTATGTTTACATATTGGTCACTTCACACCATGTAGAAAAATATTTAGAACACAAATTTAAATTTAAATTTATTTCCATACAATGTGAGAGTGGAAACAACATGTATCCTTTGATCTAAGACCACTATAGGAGAGAAAAACTTCTGCAATTGATGAAATGACTATCTGCAAACTGTAATGGGGTCTCTAACTAGAAAATTGAGATATTTTATGACCACTTATTAATTTTCACGTGTAAAAAAATTAATAATCACATGATAATTATGGAAATACCTTATAATAACATTTACATCACTTAATTTTCAAATATCAATCACAATAAATAAGAAAACTAGAGGCCATGGGGATGTGCAGGTAGAAAAGAGGAACTAACCTTCTTAGTAATGGTTCATAGATCATGGTACACCACACATAAAACTATTTCCATGGATTTCTATTTAAAAAATTATAATATCATCCACCAAATTCACTTTATCTGACTCAACTCCTCCTGGTCATACTAAGTATAGACCAGTTGACCTTTTTAGCTTGCCTAGGAGAGTGATAGGAAAGATAGGATAGGTTTTGCTATTTTTATACCTATAAAAGCTGATTTATTGTGTAAATGGACTTAGGTGACCTTAGGAGACACTTTTTTAATATCTACACGTGCCCAAACTATTGTACAGGTCTTATAATAATTGAAAACTATCACTTTTCCCACTAATCTTCTTATTTTCAATATTACATCTATAGTTATCAGTTCAAAACTACCATTTCTAACATGCACATGACATAGATGATATTTAAGTATAGTTGGAAACACTTTTATTCATATAAAAATCATACCAATTCACTTAATGAACCCAAAAATGACCTTAGAAAGACATAGGACCAACTAAGACAAATATGACAAGGATAAAGCATAATGTTGTCCTCATTAAGACCATGATAGACATTTTACATCCTATGGGACCCTATTAGATGTTTAAAATACATAGGGGGTTGACCTAATTTGACTTTTTAAACTAGTCAATAATAACTATGATGTGCAAGGGTAAGTTATGGGATGGATGCTATGCCCTTAACCATTGGTGTGTCTAGGGATATGGCTAACTTGGGATTACATACCTATTTTATTTACTTATTACATTTATCTATGTTCTTAGATAGGTCAGCCTATGGAATAACCTTGGCTAAGTATATTATATATAGGAGGTAGTGGTTAGTCTTTAAGGAATATATGTGAAGTATTTTGCGAATAGTGCATTGTTGTGGAGGTTGCCCCCTCAAAGTGGATTTTATATATTATCTAGTATTCTATTTTGATATCAATTATCATTGTGAATCTCTCATATTTTATTATTATATTAAATATAACATCATTCTATGTGAATATCTAAGTAATTTCATTACGAGTGATATCAGAGCTTCAAATTTGGTAAGTTTCCTATGGCATTTTTTTTGGATCTAGCGAGGCATGGCTTCTGGGAGCAGTGAAAGTGAAAAAACATAACTTGCAATCTAGGAAGAATTAATTTTTTTCATCAACACAATATTTCTCAAAATGCTATTTTTAAAAAAAAGTTTGGAATTTTTTCCCCCTTACACACTTGAAATCATTAGATTCATCTCGGTGAGACAATCACAAAGGTATATTCTATTAGTACACTTTTTTGTGGTGTCAAAAAAATCCTAGGGTTTGTTTATGGTAAGTCCTTGAACTTAGGGAAGAAAAGGGGCTCCAAAAACTCCTAAGACTCCTACCAATGACATGGAATTTGGAACTTTAGATTTGATGATTTCTCAGCTTCAAGAGGACATTAAAAACTTGGTGAGGCATGATGATTTTGTTGCAGTCCAAAGTAATGTTTTAGGGATGTAGGGAGAGATTAATATAGTTCATATTGAATTGCAACATATCACTATGCAATTGTCTGCCCTCACATCTTATTTTTAGCCTAACAATCCTCTACTTCAACATTTAAATCCTCCTCTCAACAACTCCCATACTTGTATGAAACTGATGTTTCCAAAAGTGGACATGTGTAAGTTTAATGGTAAGGATCCTCTCACTTGGATTAACCAAATTGAGACTTTTTTTGAGTTGCATCAAACCCCTAGTTCTTAGAAGGTAATGGTGGTATCCTTGTATATGGAACCTGAGTAATTCATTTGGTATCACTGGTTATGTGCTCAAAAGAAAAAGAATGGTGCTCTTGTTACATGGTCTATTTTTAATGAGGAGTTAACATCTCATTATCAGAATAATGTCTATAGCAACTATTTTAGCCAATTAGTCAATCTATGGCAAACATGTTCTATGAAGGATTATATTCAACAATTTCAAAATCTCTCTTTAAGGGTGGAAAATATCATTGAGAAAATTTTGATATATCTATTTTTGGGTGGCCTCAAAGATAAAATCCAATACAAAGTTCAAATTTTTATCCCATAATATGTATCAAAAGCTATCCTTAAAACACACATGATAGAAGAAAAAGAGATGGTAAAAAGGAAAACTTTGACTACTGGTCATGATCACAACTTTACAACACCATCCTTTCCACATCCCACCAAATTAACACAAAAATAATGTGAGAAGTGAGCCAAAGGGTTGTGTTATGGTTGTGACATAAAATGGAGCAAAGACCATCATTGTACTGAGAAGAAGTTATTTTACATTGAAGGTGTCAGTGATGATGAAGAGGATGTAGAAGAACATGATGTGGATGCATAAGTTCCTAAGGAAGAATATAAAAGCTCTTATCCTACTATTTCATGACATGCCCTGTTAGGTGTTATTACACCCCAAACTCTTAAGGTGATGGGTTTCCTTAATAAATAGAAGGTCACTATCTTCATTAATTCTGAGATCACACATAATTTCATCCACATTAAGTTGGTTGCTCATTTAAACTATTTCATTTATCCAGCTCTAGAATTTTAGGTTATGATTGCAAATGGTGGTACTATTAGCTATTTAGGAAAATGTCATAGTATTAAGTTGGCCATGGGAGACTACTTATTGGATTCTCCTATGTTTTCTATTTTGATGGGTGGAGCTAATATTATTTTGGGAGTCTAGTGGATCACCACTCTAGGCACTATTGAGATGAATTTTCAATAATTATTCATGCATTTTCATTTAAAAGAAAGGAAATTTGAGCTAAGAGGATTAAAATCTAAATCTCCCCAACTTATTAGCTCCCATAAAATTACAAAGATTATATATAAGGGTGCTGAGGTATTTGTGGCCCTCTTATTTTCTATGGAAGTATAGCCAACTTAGCCATCTCCACCTCTTGATCTACAACAAATAATTGATGCTCATTTTATTTTTTTTGGAGACATGCCAAAAGTACATCCACCTAGCCGCATGTATGATCATGCCATCACACTTATTATTGGTAGTATACCACCCAACATTAGGCCATATGGGTATTCTTATGCCCAAAAAAGTGAAATTGAAAAGATGGTACAAGAGATTTTGGATGTAGGAATCATTCACCATAGCCAAATAAAATACTCGTCATCAATTGTCATGGTGAGAAAGAAAGATGACACTTGGAGGATGTGCCCTGACTATAGAGGACTCAATAAGTACACTATCAAAGATAAGTTTCCAATTCCTATCATTGATATTTTTTAGATTAATGGAATGGTGCTCTTTATTTTACCAAGTTAGATATGCATTCTAGGTATCATCAAATCAAGATCCATGATGAAGACATACCCAAAACTACTTTTAGGACTCATGAGGGCCATTATGAGTTTTTTGTTATGCCTTTTGGCCTAAAAAATGCACCATCTACTTTTCAGAATTTGATGAATATTATTTTTAAGCCATTTTTGAGGAAATTTGTTTTGGTATTATTTGATGATATCCTCATTTATAGTAAAAATTGGGTAGACCATTTGCAACATGTGAAACATGTACTCTCCATTCTAGAGTAAAATCAATTGTATGCCAAACCTTCCAAATGTAATTTTGGGTTTGGTGAGGTTGAATATTTGGGTCATTTGGTATCTTATGAAGGAGTGAAAGTGGATCCTAAAAAAATACAAGTAATGGTAGACTAGCCAACTTAGTACAAGCCCATGTATGAAAAGGAAATGATGGCCATTTTGCATGCATTTAAACAATGGAGACCTTATTTGATGGGTTATCACTTTCAAGGAAAAACTAATCATGATAGTCTTAAATATTTTTTATAACAAAGGTTCTCATTTGAAGAATAATAAAAATGGGTAACTAAGATGCCAAGCTATGATTTTGAAATAGTCTACAAAAAAGCCAAGGATAATGTGGTGGCAGATGCACTATCCAAAAAAGATGAATTAGTTGAGGCATTACTATGTGCCATAACCATTTTATAGGTATATTGGCTAGATGAATCATGATCAAAATGGGAACATGATAGTACTACTCATGATTCGATTAAAAATCTTTAGTAGGGTTTAGATGGATTTGAAAAATTCACATGTAAAGGTAATGCATTATGGTATAAAAATAGACTGTACCTATGTAAGAATTCTCTTCTTAAATGAAAAATCATTCAAGAACTTCATACAACTCCAATTGGGGATCATGCATGATTTTTGAAAACCTATCAAGGATCAAGCAAGATTTTTTCTAGGAAGGTCTCAAGGGGGATGTCCAAAAATATGTGGCTGAATGTATGTTTTATCAACAAAAAAAGGCAAAACCATCAAAACTCTAGGTCTTTTATAGCCTTTATCTATCCCTAGCCAGCATTGGGAAGAGGTCTCTATGGATTCAATTACAAGGGTTACCAAGATCTAATGGTCAAAGTGTTATCATGGTTTTTTTAGATCATCTTAGTAAGTATGCTCATTTTTGTTTATTATCCCAACCATTTGTTGTTAGTACAGTAGCTTCTGATTTTCTCAATATAGTTCAAAAATTGCATGTGACTCCTAAGATCATTGTTAGTGATAGAGATCCTATTTTTATTAGTAATTTTTGGACTAAGTTATTTACATGTTTAGGCACTCAATTGTCTCATAGTTCATCCTATCATCCTCAATCTGATGGACAAACTGAGGTAGTCAACAAATGTCTAGAAGGATATCTCCATTATTTTGTTTCTGATAAATAGGATAAATGGGTTCATTGGTTGCCACTTGTTGAATGGTGTTATAATACTTATGTTCATAGTTATTCCAAAATGTCTCATTTTGTGGCACTATATGGATACCATCCTCCATCCATCACTTCCACCTCGAACTTCCATCTTAAGGTTCATGCAATTGAAGAACATATTCACCATCAACAGGAGGTCCTTGTAAGTTTGCATGAAAATTTAGCTATGGCCTAGAATCACATGAAGCAAAAAGCAAATAAACATAGAAGTGAGAGGTATTTTGACATTAGTGATTAGGTATTTTTTCACTTATAACCATACAAATATATGCCATTTAAGCAATAATAAAAGGATAATAAGCTATCCCCTAAGTATTATGGGCCTTATTAGATCTTACATAAAATTGGCAGTTCGGCATATAAGTTGAATTTTCATTTATCCACTCGCATACATCTAGTATTTCATGTATCATGCCTACAAAAAGTCATTAGACATATAGTTACCATTCAAATAGAATTACCAAAATATATGAGGAAGGTAAAGTTATTCTTGATCCTAAGGTGATCCTTCAATGATGTACCAAGCAACTGCATTCTAGAGCAATTACAGAATACCTGATCAAATGGAAGAATTTTCCATGTGATGATGCCACTTGGGAGGATGAAGCATTTGTGTAGTAGCATCTAGAGTTTCCAAAATATTTAGGACAATGTTATTTTAAAGAGGAAGGGTTTGTTATGCCCTTAACCATTGGTGTGTCTAGGGATATGTGTGGGTAACTTGGGCTTACATACCTCTTTTATTTAATTATTACATTTATCTATGTTCTTAGATAGGTCAGCTTATGGAATAGCCTTGGCTAAGTAGACCATATATAGGAGGTAGTGGTTAGTATTTAAGGAATATATGTGAAGTATTTTGTTAATAGTGCATTGTTGTAGAGGTTGCACCCTCGAAGTGGCTTTGTTATATTATCTAGTATTCTATTTTGTTGTCAATTATCACTATGAATCTCTCATATTTTCTTATTTTATGAAATATAACATCATTCTATGTGAATATCTAAGTAATTTCATTACAATGGACCTATAGGGTAAATGTCATCTTGTTCAAACATGAATTTATGGTTTGAGGATAAGTGTTATATAAGTTTTTGGAAGGATTTTTACAAGATATATTTGTAATTAGTAGATGTTTTGATGAGGTCTAAATAAAATATTTGGGTTGGTGTCTTATCAAGTTTCTTTATGATATTTTATTTACCTTTAGACGTGGGTAGAGGAGACCTTATAATGGTTATTTTTTCATGCCTAGTAATGACTGTGTAATATTGAGATTTGATTTTGATGGTGGCTATGTGATTTTCCATGTGTTGGAAATGATTAATGACAATGTCAACTGGATGGGTAGATTTTTTGTATTGAATGTTTTTTGTCTAGCTCTAACCTTGTTTTATTTAAGATCACGGTTAGTCATGCTTTGGAAATGAATTTTGGTATATCCCTAAGGTTTGGATTTTAGATGTAGATGTTTTTCCTTATATCTCTATGTCACTTCAATCAATTAAGTCTTGGACATATTTCTTCAATTTCATGCATTTATTGGTGGAATGACCTTTAAATTTATGATATTCACAATATTCATGTTCCTTATACAAGGTTGGTTTTGGGAAATTTTAAGCAAATGATTTGGTCTATGGTAACACTATCATGTTTACAACCACTAATTTATGAAAGATAAATTCAAGGGGTTTGACCAAAGGAGTATAAGTCCTTAGGTTGGTTTCTTGCTTTCATTAACCTCTAGGTATGGTGATGTTTGGGTTATTTTGAACACTTTGGATGTGTTTATAATTAGTTACCCCATCACCTATGACATTATTATTCTTTTTAAATTATTTTGCTTTCTCATATTAGGATTCACTTTGGTTATCCTTATGGAAAATTTTGATATTTCCTTTTTATGTGAATAGTTGTCTAATTTGGACTCATTTTTGGATGATTTTTTACAAGGAATTGGCACAATGGAATTAAAGGTGGAAGGCCATATATAAATTGAGATTGGATGTGAAAATGGTAATGAATTATTTCTTAGGGATTGTCTAAGGGAACTTACTAGGCCATATTTTCAAGAAAGAAGAGAAAATTCCCCTATTTCTTTGCTTTTCATTGAATAATTTAAGTATGGTGATTTTGTGTTCTACATTATATGATAAATGTTTTACAAAACTATCAAAGATATGTAAAAATGAGGTAATAGACTTTGTTACTAGATATAGGAACCATTATAAAGCTTGTACACCTAAACTCCTTTGGAAAAGTCTAAGCAAATAGTTAATACTATAGGAAACATCTTGAAAAGACATGTATAATTCTTGGATGTGTTCTCTAGGGTCACCTTTCCTTTTTTTCGTGAAAATTTCAAGGTTTGAAATAGGAAGCAAAGGATAATTTTATCATGTTTATATCAAAAGGATATGGATAATTATTCAAACCTAATTTTTTTTATCTTTGGGTGTGTCTCCCATATTGTAACCCTTTGATGATGTACATTATAGATTATTATTCTTAAATAATGTCTCTATGAATAGTGGGGATGATGGTTGGTTTTGATTGGATTTGTGTGCCCTGAGGGTATAATTATTTAATTTAGGATTTTAAGGATTGATGACATATGGATTGACATAGTTTTTAATATCTTCCAACTCTTGGGTCAATATTTGGATATGTTTAGACACAACTAGTTGTTGGTTATGTTGGATTTGGTTATTTAGAATTTATTCATGTCACCATGGATGTGGGAGATATGATGAGGGTTTTCATTAATTGAATCTAGATTAGTATTATCCCTACCAATGTAATTATTATATGGATGGTGGTCATGATTGGGATGGGTTTGGTTTGTTTTACTAATGATGCGAGACAAATTCTCAGGGTTGAATTTTAAAGGCAACTTATTCCCTAGTTCTAAAATTTATAACAAGACCTCATATTAATACTCAAAAATATAGTTACTAATTCAAGAATTAGTTTCACATGATTTATAAAAATCATTGTTCTCAAGTTTTTATTCACTCCAATCCATTAGGCTATCAGTATAATTTATTTCTACATGGTTGCATTGATTCTCATAGTGGAAACAATCTCTACCAAATATTTCTTCCATGTTATGTGGTTGGTTCAATAATGCTTAGAACCTAGAGGTTAGAGCCATACTGCTAATATTTATTTGTTATTGAGTCAATAATGAGATATTATTTGACTCTAGATATCTTAATCAATATTTAATTTGTGAATACAAGTGTAATTTATGGTATTTATTGGATTTGACAAGTTGATTTATTTGAAAACAAAATGTTTTGGTTTTGGTTATAATTTTAAAATACAAGTTTAGGTAACTGACTTGATTTCTAGTTTAACACAAGGTATAAATAAGACACACAAACAAGGAAACCTATATTTATTCAAGTAGGTGTATATTAAAGAAATAACCCACTAATAATGCTCCAAAGTCTAATAGGAATATGATGAGTTATCATAGGGAATGTTGATTTCTTGACACTATTCCTTGGTTAAGGTCAAAGGATATTAAGCTAGGTTGTATGAGATTAACTATGGGAGTATTAACATAGACTTTTCAATAGATTAAGGCCAAATTTCATGTAAATAGTTATCTAAACCATGGGTATTGATGATCAAATCCACATCACAACACTTCAAGGTTAACTAAGATTAGGCCTTAAAGATAGTTTATCCTTGAATTTATGTACCCCACTGGTATATGGAGTTTTTCCTATTTCATAGTGATGAAATACAAGATCGGTAGAGCCCTGAGAAAGAAAAATAAAAAGATGGTATCTATTTATGGTTTCTTGTATCACTTTGTAGCACAAGGAAAAAACATACATGGGTTATTTTTGGATACAAATTTTATCACTAAGGTTTATTTTTATTTACCATATCATTTTTTAGTTTAATTAAAGAACATACATAAACCACCACCAATACACATAAGATTACATGAATGAAATAAATGTAAGTAACAATTTAACTTAAAAATAAAAATGTTAGCAAATTTATTCTAATTTTTGCATATTTGGCCCATGGTGATGCAAAAAATAATTAGTATTTTAAAATAGCATCTTGGACAAGTTAAAATATACATGCTAGTAAGCAAAAATATATCAAAATAGTAAAAAAAAAACATTCACAAAAATTATTTGACTAAAATATGAAACATTTTCATTTTTATTCATGTTGATGTGGGCTTAATACACACCCCAAATTTAATGAGGTAACCTCTAAATTTTTAGGATCTCAATGGAGGTAATATCCACTCTAGGGCATGATTTGAAAGTATGGGTTGAATAACTAGGTGGTGTAATATCAGGCTTAGTATGTGGGTTGTTAAGTAGGTGTATGTTTGGGTGAATGAAACCTAAAAGAAAGCTAAAACCTAGTTTAGTTGGATGAATGGACCTTATTCTAAAGTGAGTAGATATTAATCAAATAAACTCTAAAAATGGGTAAGGTAGGGTAGAAAATAAGTCTTTATGGTCCTTAGAAGGATTATTTTTTGGTTAGTCTCTTTATGGATAAGTATTTGTAATACCAAAGTTTGCATCTAATAGTTTTTGCACACTCACATGCAAACACAACAAGAGGATCTAGGGAAGAACTGATATAGTAAACTCTAGGACCTCAAATAAAGGTTTCTACCATTTAGAGTTGTTATTGAACACCCTTATTTAGTAGATTATAGTTCAGATCAAAGAGGTATCTAAGGTAGATATGGATTATACCTAGAAAGTTATATCAAGAAAACACTTATGCATACTCATATAATTGAAATAGTGTACCTAATTTCATGAGATCAATGACACTTACTAATTTTCCAACAGATGTTACACACCTGAATCAACATACAATAATAAAGAAAAGTAATTATCTATAGATTTTACACACTTCAAATTACTAACTTCAACAACCAATAAAATAAAACACATCTAATTATATAGAATTGGAATGGAAAAACATTGACATAGTTGCATGATAATCAAAAAGAATTATTCATATATTTATAAATTTCTCAATCTTAGAATACAAAAACATTACAAGTATAAATATATTTAGGTAGGGGTTACCTCATCCCTCAAATCCATGAAAAATTCAAATTTACATGTCAATAATAATAAAATGAGTCATAATTGATTCAAATCCTACATGTACAATTACAGTAGGTCAAAATTATGTTTCTAAAAAAAGGACTCACTTTTACATGATAATACAATGTGTGCATGCTTAGAAAAGTTATTAACTATTACATGCATATGCTACATGTAATATACTTTAGCTACATTAGTTTCATATACATTTAACATACATACAAAATTATCCCCATAATAATAAGGTTTAGTTTAATTTGGTAGTTACATGGGTGAACCTAAAGTAGGACAAGGAACAAAAATAGTCAATTGGGTCAAACTAGATGGTGTGGCTATAACCATTTTATTTGCCTCTAACTCCTTGTAGTGTTTGTAATTGATTCCATGTTGTAGCCTTATGATGTCCATATTTAGAAGAGATGGCCTATGTACTCTATTGAATTGTGATAAAAACCATGAATTTTAAGATTTTATGGCTTTGAAATCCACCTAAAAAATCTCTACTTTTGTAACCTTCTTCCTAACAAAATTGAAATCTGATTCAATTTCTTTTAATGTAAGCCCTTAAAGCCTCTGCTTAAAATTAGTAAAAGAATATTGAATTAATTTATCAAACCCTACTATAATTATTAAAATCCTTGTATATTCCATTGATTTTGAGAGTTTTAATTCATCCAAAATGTGCAAGATTAAATTTTGAGTTCTAAAAACTTTTGTATCAAATATTTTGTGCTTGAAACCCAATCTCAAACCTCTTGTGTCTATATAACCACCAAGTTGAGAGCATTAGATACCTATAATGGTGTTATCAAATCCAAATGAGTATAAGCCTTATTAGTTATATATAATATAATAAAATTCAATTTATTTTCATCTTCCTTCGAATAATTGAATAATTTTCTTATTTAAATAATATGAGTTAGCTAAGCTCTCATTGAACTAATAACATCCAAGACATTATTGTTATCTACTTAAACTTTCACCCTTGCAAAGGTTTTTCATGCCTTCAAATTTTAGAGTAACATAGAGACAATATTAGGGTGTGGGTGGCCTAATAGGTGGATTGAATATCTAGATTATAAGGGATAACACCCATTGATGTATCAGTTAGGCTCTCTACACTACACTACTAGCTTGGAATGGAAAAGAGAGGAAGATAACATGAAAGAAAATATACATAAGGGGGTGATATACTAAAATATATCCTTCACATATCTAATATATACTAAAAAATTTAATTATGACATCAACCTAATTTTAATACTCAAATTAATAAATCTCCAAACATAAATGTTTCACATAGAGGATATTAGCTTGATGCATGATCTAAGGCAAGTGATCAATGAATCTCTCAAAGAAACTAATGAAGTATTATACGTGTCATACATATAAGGCTATTTAATAAAAGTATATAACCTATAAATATAATTAATCACCTAAAAATAGGTACATAAAGAGGACAAATTTAAGGAATCATTCACTATCATTGACATTCATACACTAGTCACAAGCATTGAAGAGGCCAAAACTTAGTCTTATTAAATTAAAAGAGAAAAGTAAAAGTATTTTTATAAGAAGCTATTTTCCACAACTCAAGTTAAGGATCCATACAAATTCCAAAATTAGGCATACTTAAAGAGAGAGAGAGAGAGAGAGAGAGAGAGAGAGAGAGAGAGAGAGAGAGAGAGAGAGAGAGAGAGAGAGAGAGAGAGAGAGAGAGAGAGAGAGAGATGCCAAGAACTTAAGAATGAGAAAGTGAGAAAGGATAAAAATTTATTTTTACTTGAATAAAGATATTTAAATTCAAGTATGGCCTCTCAAAATCATATCATACCTAAAACATGCCACTTAAATCCATCGAACTCTCTTCAAGACTCCATTTTGCACCAAAATATCTCATTTCGCCTAATTCCTTATAACCTTAAAAATAGGTAAACCTCCTTGTGTAGAATAATTTAAAGATTATATTATGAAAATAATCACATATTTTATGAACCAATAAAATATTTCATCCCCATGCCATGTTTTAAAACCTAACTCTAAGTGGAAGTACACCTTTTAGCCATTTTCACACTCTAATTAGGCCTCAAGTAGGCCTCCTTGCTTAGAAATTGAGATTTTTATACACAAGCCTCCCACTCATGTAAAAATTATATTAAGTGTGTGATTAAATTTAACCATTATATAACCATTTTAAATTCCAATTTTTGGCTTCTAGAACCTTTTGTAGGTAGGCAAACCAAGAAATGGCCAAAAAACTAGCACTTTCTAAAAACTATCTCAGACTGCCTTGAAAAACTAGATTTATTTGATAAATTACAAGGTATATTTTAAATATTTTTTGTATTTAACATTTATAATTCATCAAAAATGATCCTCTCCAATATTTTTTAGCTGTCCATGATACTATATACCATGTTTTAGGCTTAAAATCTCATAAAATTATAATTTTTCTCAAATCTATACAGGTGTAGGTATAATAAAATTTAATGTTATGGAACTGATTATAGTGATCCATGATTTTTAATTGGTTTTAATTTCATTAAAATTAATGTAATTCACTTTGGATATCAATCTCTCCAAACTAGTTTAAAACTAGTCTCTAGACAGTTTGGGAGTGCTTTATCATCTTAATGATGATTCATAAAGTATAAGCCCTTAACCAAAAAAAAATTGCCACAAGTTTCAAGTGGATAAGACCCAAAAAAATACAATATGATATTTTGATCCAATGTATATTTTCTATACTATTATAATCATGATAAGGTGTTTATAAGGCTGGTAGGACTACAATTCTAGGGGCTGAGAGAGAGATTTGACTTTTTAGTGAAATTTTGATGCCTAATTTGAGTTTTGAATTTTTTATAGGTCTGTGACACCATTATAAATGTTTTAAAGTCTCCATATTTTAATCTTCTCCCTTCCATAACTCTAAAACATTCATTGGATGAGGCTTAGGGTTTATGAGCAAAACCATGCTCTTGACCCTAAGCTACTACATTTGGTCCATTTAACTCAAATTGAGACATTATTAGAAATTTTTAAACATTTTGAAAGTGTATTTAACTCTTCTCAGACCCCTTGAAAACCTATATTATCTCTAATAAAACAATCTAACCTCTTAGACACTATGTTTAATTAGCCTTCATTGTAAACTAACTAGTTGTAGGTAGCCAGTCTTGGGTTTTTGGCCTTAAATGGAGAAAGTGAGTAATATGAAGGCATTAAATAGGTATGAAAAATATTAAAAAGTGTCTAATCTTCAAATTCTAACTCTTATAAAACTTTATTAACACCTCCATCTACCATAAGCATTTTTTTTCATCATTTAGGCCTTAGCAGGCCTATAGGTAACAATGGATTTCAAGACCCTCATAACCTTGATCTAAGGATGTGTCTTGATCAGTAAGAGGTATCCTAGAATAATTATAATCTTGGAAGAGTTATTTAAATTTATTTTAAACTTATAACTTAGTCTACTACCTTGTCTTCATGACTAAGATACTCTCAAACCTTTTGAACTATAGGAGTAGACTTGCTTCTCATTGGATGACTGAGATTGCATATACAATATGATTTGATATTAATGAACACTAAAACCATGATTATTCACTATGATCCTTAAAAATATTATTAACTTTAATCTCAAAACTTAAATCACATACCATCCTCATTTAGAATCTTCCATTAGGACCATGCAATATGCCAAATCAGACCATTACCATACATTATCCTTGACATGTGCCATCATTATTATACATAGGCCTACTAAGGATTATAATATATTTAAGGTATAAATGAATCATTATAGCTCTTTATTTACCATTTTAATTTAAACTATCACTCTTATATCATAAAAATACAAACATAATAATGTGTAGTCTTCTACCTTGAGGCAACTTAGTTTAATCAAACTTACCTAAGTCTTGATATTATCTCTATTGATCCTAATTATCATGTGGAGATGTCATATTAACACTATAATATAAATTTAATATTATTTTAATTATTTATATACCTTACTTCTTAACCAAACTAAGTATGCAACTTACAACTACAAGGCAAGCCTAACTGTAGGTGATGATTTAGGTGTCAAGGATATATTTTGAATTTTTAGAATCTCTTTTGATCTCTTGATCTAAAATGACTCTTATATATATCTATATATATATATATATATATATATATATATATATATATATATATATATATATATATATATCAAATATCTAAATCTAATTTAATAAAGTCTCTCTTATCTTCTTCATGTTTCAAAACATACTTAAGTCACTCAAGCAATCATGTAATTCATTCTATATGAGACCTAGTGCTCTCATCTTGACTTTTGAAGATATAGCTTTACTTCAAGATTTAGGAAACTCAGATATCCTTGATAAATATAAAATATATATTCAAAAACATTATCTTTTATTCCTTTTTAAAAACATCTTATATTTAATGCATATCTTGCATATTCCTTCTTTAATGATAGGCCTATAGATTACATATGCATGTTAACTAAGTTTTAGTATTTACAAAGAGAAGAGATCCTAAATAATTTTCATGAATTTAATTCACACTTATATATATCACAAGATAATATATTATATAAAACATTACATCTTTCCTTAGGATACATGAAGATGATTCATGTCATTCAAGTATGATTGAATATAGGTGATGTTTTTAGCTTGAAGTTAAATTAGAGGTCAAGACCAAGTCCCTAATGTCATATCTCACATTAATTATACCTAAATATACCTATAAATATTTTTACTGAGTTCCCACCTCTCTCTTAGTTTTTGGGCCTTACCTTTCAAGCAATAGTTATTGTATTGTATACAAAAGGGAGATCTACAAGTCTGCAATTTAGTCAGTTTAGGTTCCTTGAGGAAGAATATTGGGACCATGAAAATAATTCATAAAACTTTTTAAATGTTTTATACATTTTTTTAATAAGTTTTTAAAACTTTAAATGCACATTTGAAACTTCTTTTGTTCATACTACCTATTGTAGGCTTGTAGACAGTCTTTTAGGCTTAACACTCCCTCTTCTTGTTTAAAATTCTTGAGCCCAGTTGATCGGAGATGGATTTTGGAATAATTAATGATAATTTTTAGTCATATATTTAACTATTCTCCTATTTTAATGATGTAAATTTTGCTTCAATAGGCTTAGGACCACTTCATAATCAAAAATATATATCTCACATAAGTATGACACCTACAGGGTTGTATTTTAATTGTATGAAGATTCCATGAGATATATATTGACCTTGTAAAGCATTGAGGTCACCATTAATTACCTTTTTATACTTATTTTTACTACCATATACCTCTGATAATGTAAAACAAACCTCTTTTCAACCATTATTGTAGACAACATCAAAACATAGTCTTCAAGTTAGGATCATAAATGTCATTAGAGAACTAGTACATAAGGTACTTAGATACTTTGAGATCCTTGAATGAAGTATAAATATTATTATAAATTAAAACATCCCTTATATGCACTAAAAACCTATGTAAAACCCTGAAACCATGGAGAACAATGACAATCATCTTGTAATATAAGCAAAAATGGATTTTTCTTGCCAATTTAAGCCCACACATGCCAAATGGGAATTGGAGAAACATGTGATATAATTTAATAGAATATAAACATATCATTTAATTTCATTTATATATTCAAATTTTTTTAAACTACCATTTCAAAGAAGGAAAATGAGCCTGTGTGGTTTATAAGCAATTTTAGAGAACCCTGAAGTCTTAATGATTGTTAATAAAGTAAATGTGATGTATATGATGATAAAATACACAAATATAAATATTAATAGTACCCCCTTATCTATTAAAAATATTATTACCCAACTCTCTCTCCTCTATCTATACCATCCACATGAAAAATGACTTTACAAGCTTGCCAATGGAGTGATGGATGTTTAGAAGAATTTTTTACACTTTTAGGACCAATGAAATATTTAAAATCGTGTATATGAAATTTATAATACTATTATACACTTTTTAATACATTTTCACTTGCAAGTGAATATCCCAAGTCTGTACAAACCTGTAAAACTACCTTTTTTAGAGTTAAAATTGAATTGTTATGAAATGTATACCATTATTATAACTTAATTATGACATTAGTACATTTAAAACTGATTTTAAAGTATTTAATAGTATATTTTTATGTGTATTCCATATTTACAATATTATAAATGAGCTTAAATCCCTTAAAAGTATCTTCAAGTGCAAAAAATACTAGTGTCTATTGGATGACCTCATGTAGAGAAACTATATAAATCCAAGACCTTGAATACCTTCAAATGACATATTCACCATCTAATTTAATTTTTTATGCAAGGATAGTTCCTTTATAAGGTTTGATTAGGCCACAATGCAAACCTCATTTTTGTTAAAAACCTTAAACTTTGCTAAAATACATTAATTTCATCAAAAAAGATTAACAAGATTTAAAATAAGTGACTAAGTGAAAGGAATTGACTTGATCTACTATAGACCATATTTACACATGATGACCTATCCCAAGGACTGACTAGACTAAATTTTAATTCATTAGAAATCTTGGCAAAGATATTACCTTAAACAATGCTAACAAGACCTTACAAAGACCATTTAAAGATCACATAAGCATGAAAAAACTATGAACAAGGTTGTAGAAGCATGACAAGCAAAGTTTTAAATTATAGGGGTGATAGTTTGACTTGTGAGGTCAAAATTGTCAACATTTTAGTGACTCAACTAGGAAACATGCCTACCATGCTAATGAATTGGTAACTTTGCATCTCTTTTAGGATCATAAAGTCTTTCTCACACTCTAAAATAAACATTATTATACCTTGACCTTGTATTCAATACTCTTGAACAAGATAAGATGACTAATTTACCTCCAACACACATAAAATTAGAAAAACACACATAAAAAGATAAATCACCAATAAGACACACACCATACTTTTTCTAAAAATCACTTAGGGAACACAACAAACATAAGCAAACTACTATTTACAAACTAACGTACCAAGATTTATCCTCTTAGATCAAAAGGGAAGCTTTTGAGATCATATTCTTCATGTGATGAGTAAGGGTGTGAAATAAGATACCTCTTAAACATAGTTATTTTTAGGTAATGCTTCTTGATTACCAACTCTCTTAGCATGTCTTCAAGTGAGTAAACAACAAAAAACTAGTCACTTATGAATACGTATTCATCTTGTACTTCAAGACCCACTCCATATTACTTTTCAGCTACAACTTCAACAAGTGATACTACATTTAGGCATTATCCTTGGGTCTCTATGACATCTTGACTGACCTCATTATTCTTATCAATTAATATAAGTTCATCAAGATATTTAAGAAGATTTACATATTCAATCCAAGTTGCATCATGGCCTTCAATACGTGTTTCTTGACCAAATTCTTCAGGAGCATGCTCAATAGGAAATGTATCCTTATAAAGGCCCTTAATGTTGCTGATCACTTTTTGTCTCCTTACTTTGGTCAACTTGAATTATACCAACTTGAATAACATCTTGATATCTCTCCTTAAGAGATATAGAGCTGTTAAGAGTCTCAAATATTTCTATGTAATCATGATGTGGTTGGAAATCAACCTATGTAAGGTCAACTTATTATTCATTTAAAGCACCATAAGTGGAATCTAACTAAAATTATACTACATAAAGCTCTTCAAACTCATCAATAGGTTCTAAGAACAAATCATCTTGATAATATATGACCTCTCTATCATGGTCTTAAATCACACCAAGTGGAAGCTCATGAGATAAGTCAACATCTCTTTCACCTTTTGCTAAAACTTCTTCATCTTATTTTAAAGTTAAATTGCCTTTGCTCTCACTAATGGGAGTACCAATGAAAATTTATTCTTAATTCACACTTGAATCATCTTTACCACACTCTATTTGAAACTCACTTTCAACCAAAAGTTCTTCCTCTATCCTCCATAGAGCATGTTCCTCTTCAAGAAGGGATATGGTGGGAGGGTAATGGATATGATGATGAATTTTCTTGGGAATGAAGGGAGTACTCTTGAAAATTGAAGATTTGGGTATGGAAGAATCTTGTTTGAATGTTTTGAGAGAGAGTAAATTAAGATAGGCTATGGAGACTTGATTTTATTCTTCACCCTCATTATTCACTCTATCAATTTCAAATATACCTTGAGACTTAGCCTCTTCAAAAATCACTCCTTATTTCCCATGGATGTTTTCTTGAATTAAATTCCATGAGGGAACAACTAGAGGTTCTTAGTTTAGAGTATATGAGGCTTGAATAGGTACAAGGTCTTTAATCTCTTAAATATATTCAATTTTCTTATCTAGGCACTCTTCCTCTTATTTGTCCCAAGACTTAACTACTTGGTTCTAGGTTATGACTTTGAAACTATTAGGTCTTTTTAGAGATTGAATTGGCTCTCTTCAAGACTCTACTTGAGGATGATAAATGACTTTATTAGGAAAAGGATCACAAAAGGATGATATGGGAATAATAAGTCTCTTAAAGAGGGATGGAAGGAGGTTCATCCATAAGATTTGGCATAGTGTAACTGGGAATAATAGCCCAAGAATGCCTCCAATATGAATATATCTTGGTTTTTTGAGAAGGGGTAGGTGTAGCTTGAAGGAAAATTGGAACACAATAAGGTTGACCAAGGCTAGGAGATAATGGTTGGGATTGTTTGGGTTATATTTCTTTATTCTCCCACCTCATTAATATTTATAGCCACCATTAGAACAAGGTGATCATTTCATACAACTCATCAATTAAAATATACCACATTTTCTCTCCAATTATTTCCCACATATCCAAAAAAAAAATTATTGACTTCTTCATCTTCTTTATGAGGTGAAAAAGAATAATATCTAATTAGCTACCCAATTTTCTCATCACCTCTTCAAACTTCAACATATTTAGCTTGAATGCCAATAAGGATATGGTAGGGGAAACATAATTTTGAGTTAAAAATGGAGTAAGAGGAGGTGAGTATGATTGTTTCAAGTCTTGGTAAGGCTACTGAGGTACAAAATTGGGGTCACATGAAGGCTGATAAAGAGAACTATAAAATTGATATGAACCATCATAATACTGGTAAGACTGATCATAAGAGTGATAAGACTGATAAGGATCATGATAAGGATGGTATGGTTCATGATAGGACTGATAAATAGGTTTATGAAAGAAATTATTTTTATACATAGCCATCAAACTTCATCAAGATAGTGATTTGAAAACACAACTTACTTGAACCAGTACCTAGGATGCTATAACCAATTGATAGAACATAAAGTTTCCATTGATGTTTTCAATGCCTCCAAAGGCTAATATGTAAAATAACAACACCAAAAATCTTTATAATACTTTGGACCTTGGTCCCACTGGGAATGTCAAAAATTGTTATCTACTCAAACTTGCACCCTTGTGAATTTTTTTCATGCCTTCAAAGTTTGGAGTAACATGAACAAAATCTTAGGCTATGGGTGGCACAATAGGTGGATTAAATATCTATATTATAAGGGATATATCCCATTGATATATCAATTAGGTTTTCTACACTACACTAATAGCTTTAAATGGAAAAAAGAGGAAGATAATGTGAAATAAAATATATGTAAGGGGGTGATACACCAAAATATCTCCTTCACTTATCTAATATACACTAAGAAATTAAATTATGACATGAACCTAATTGCACTACTCAATTTAAGGAATCTTCAAACGTAAATGTTTCACATAAAGGATATTATCTTGATGCATGATCTAAGGCAATTGATCAATAAGTTTCTCAAAGAAACTAATGAAGGATTACACTTTCCATACATATAAGGATATTTAATCACACTATGAAACCTATAAGTATTATTAACCACCTAAAAATAGGTACATAAGAGAGGATAAATATAAGGAAGCATTCATTATCACTGGCATTCATCTACAAACCATAAACATACACTAGTCACAAGAATTGAGGAGGCCAAAATTTAGTATTATTCAAAATAAATAACTAATTACAATTTTTTTTATAAGTAGGGATTTTTCGTAACTTAGGTTAAGGATCTATACAAATTACAAAATTAGGTATACTTAAAGAGATAGTCAGAAAGGGGGGAGAGAGAGAAAGAAAGATAAAAGCCAAGAACTTAGAAATGAGTCATCCACCTAGTCCTCCCTTAACTCCTATTTATTACTTCCTAGTTTCTCTCTTTCTTCTCTTGAAAAATGGTGTATAGGTAGATATGATCTTGTTTGGAAGGTTTTGATAAGTCTTAGCATTGATTCTTGGGGTTTGAACCATTCATGTGCCTATATTCTTTCTTGCATATCCTATATTCTTGATGAAGAATTAAACCTCCTTGAGAATAGGCATTTACGTTAAATTATATTCCTCAATTTACTCCTTCAATTATCTCATGATTTTTATCCACCTTGATAGGTTTTTTTGAATACTCCTCAAGATTTTCTGACTTTGCCTTCATGGCTTGGCATATGAGAGAGGAAAGGTCTCCTAGGATTATAGAAGACTCATTCAATAATTTGAAAAGTTCTTGTAACTAACCTCTAACCTTTTATTACTTGAAAGTGATGTATAAGACAAGTTATCACCTTAAAAAATATTGTTGAATATTTTTTATGCATTGATTTGGTGATTTGACCACTTGAACTCTTCCTTTTGTAATATGGCATAGAGATGAGAAAACTTGGTTTCACCTTAAATAAATAAAGTCACCTCTATGTATGAAATTTAAACATAATATCAGACTTGAAACACCCAACATGAAGTCATAAAACTCTCTCCAAGACTCCATTTTGTACCAAAAAGTCTTATTTGGCCTCATTCCTTGTAGCCCTAAAAACATGTAAACCTCATTATGTTTAAGAATTTATATAGGATATTAGGGAAAAAACACATATTTTAAGATCCAATATCAACTTATATCTCCATGACATGTTTTATAACCTAACTCTAAGTGGAAGTACATGTTTTAGCCATTTTCTCTCTCCAATTAGGCCTCCTTACCTAGAAATTGGTATATTTATCCATAGGACTCCCACACACTTTAAACTTATAGGAAGTATGTTATTAACTTTACCCATTTTATAACCATCCTCCATGCCAATTTTGGGCTTTTAAAACCTTGTGTAGGTAGACAAACTAAGAAATGGCCAAAAAATTAGCCCTTTTTCAGGCCTATTTAAGACTACCTTGAAACCCTAGAATTGTTTGAGCAATTACAGTGCATCTTTTAAAAAAATTTGTGATTGAAATTGTATAATACATAAAAAATCATATTATCCAATAGTTTTCAACTTTCCATGATCCTCTTTACCTTGTTTTAGGCTAAAAATAAATGAAAGTATAGTTTTTATTGAATCTATATAGGTGCTCATGGTAGGGACCTAATTGGAGTGTTACATGATGTTTAATTTATTTTAATGTAATTAAATTAAATTTCATTCACTTTGGAGATTAATATCTCCAAACTAGTCAAAATTTATCTCTAGGCATCGTGAGAGAGTTTTATCACCTTAATGATGATTCGTCAAGTTCTGGCCCTTAAACAAAAAAAATTGCAATAAGTTTCAATTGGATAAGACCCCCTAACATAACCTAGGATCTTGGGCTCCCATTCATCTTATCTGTATAGTTCTAAGCATGATAAGGTGCTTCTCAAGTTGGTAAAACTACAATTCTAGGGGTTGAGAGAGAGATTTGACTTTTTAGTGCAATCTTGACACCTAATTTGAGTTTTGAATGTTTTGATAGGTATGTACGACCATTATCAATGTTTTCAAGTGGTAATATTTTCATTTTCTCCATTTATAAACCTCTACAACATTCATTGGATGAGGCTTAGGGTTTATTAGCAAAACCATGCTCTTGACCCTAAGCTACGACATTTGGTCCATTTTATTCAAATTAAGACATTCTTCGAACTTTTTCAGCATTTTGAAAGTGTATCTAAATCTTATAAACCCCCTTGAAAACCTATATTTTCTCTAAAAAATCAATCTAACCTCTTAGACAAAATGCTTAATTAGTTTTCATGGTAAACTAACTACTTTTAGGTGATCAATCTTGGTTTCTTGGACTTTAATAGATAAAGTGATTAGTATGAATGCCTTAAATAGGTCTTCACATTCATTTTAAGTCTTTAAACTTCAAATTATCTC
>JARHVA010006809.1:667500-720000 GCA_037957365.1 Torreya grandis | reverse complement strand
ATCAAATATCACCTACAATAAAACTACTAACCATTGTCATGTAGGATCTTGGAATGTGGAAGCAAAGGAGGTAAAAATTTGAGCAAAAGTCCATTTTTCTATAAGTAATGGTTTTATCTCTATGGATTCATGGGTTTGTCCTCTAGAATATAATCCCAAAACTTATATATTCATGTTATTTCATATTTGAGTCATGGGTTAGCCTTTTTTGAGTCATGGGATTGCCTAACTGAGTCATGGTATTATCATAAATTGTTAGTGGTTAAGCGACAAGACCACAACTCTCATAGTAGTAGGATTGTTAACCCAAATCATGGGATCATTGACCTAACTCATGGGATTGATTAACCTAAATTGAGGTATTATTTACCTAAATAATGGGATTATTGACTTGACTCATGGGATTTCTTACTCGAATAGCCATATTATGAACCTGAATAGTGAGATTGTAAACCTGAATAATGAGATTGTTAGCCCAAGTAGTGATATTATAGATTATTGCTAAACTAACCAAATAATGATATTATTTGTCTAAGTCATGATTTTATAGATTCATGGGATTTAATTATGGAGTATTAGGATTACATTGTGTGAAAAACTTGAGAGCTCATTTTACAAAGATATTTGCTCAATCTCATAAGTGCTTCAAAACAGGTAGTCCTCATTTTGTTTTTGTAGGTTGAAAGGATAGCTTGGAAGTTAACTTGGGTGTTTTTAAATAATAATAAATTTAAATTTAGGGTTTTAAAATAACTTGTTTAAAATCATTCACACTTTAAATTTGGTCAAAATGATCATGCTAGTTTTCACACATTTGTTATTTGGTGCCTAAAATAAATTTAGCATGTTAAGTCTTGAACACTTCAAACTTTGGGCTTAAAATGAACTTAGGTGCTTATTGCTTCATATAGTATTTTTGGTTAAATATTTAAAAATTTTTTACATCTTAAATCTAAGAATCCAAATAACATCACCACACATTTTGTTTAGTGCTTTAAAATTGAACACATTTCAAGTTTTTATAGAGTTGTTACCATTATTTTCCTAGATTAGATTTGTTTGAGAAAATAGGGAGTCGTGCATGTATGATCTCCCATAAATCCCCTTCAAATAAATTTTGGGATAAAAAGTGCAAACTTCATTTCAAATTTCCTTAGTTCAAAGTCATAAAATATAAGTTGTCAAGGTTCTCCCCAAGACCTTCATGGCTTGGGTGATCTAGAAATAACCTTTAAAGCTCTTTTACTTGTCATTTATTTCATTGCATCTTGGCTTGTCAGGGGGAATTCATTACTTCCCATGAGTTATTTGGGGAATCCTTGACCCAAGAATTCATCTCCTAATATTTTATTCAACCCCTTTCCATGGGGGGAGGCATATAAATTGGGATCACCCCACTAGGATCAGAGGTTTGAGTGGTTAAACCTTCTCCTAGAGTTGGGGCTAAACTTGGGATGTATGAGCATATTTGAAAATATAATACACTAAAAATGTGATGTTTTTAATGTTTATATAAATATAAATACCTTTTTACAACAAGCCAAGTGTCGTGGACCCAATTCACATGTTTCTTCTCTTGCATGTTGATGTGAAATTCTTGTGCATGGGATCCATCTAGAAACATTCAAAAACAAATTAGTTTAGTTAATCCCACTTTTCCACACCTTGAAATTTTAGGATTTAAGGTGATTATTTTGTATTTGTCTTATATTACTTGATTTTTGTGTGGATCCAAAATTAAGTGTTAACAAAAATGACATAACCAAACACATTGTCCTCAAATTTATTTGAACAAGGAGGCATTGCGTTGTCCAAGTGAAAAATATATTTTTTCCTTGCTCAGAATCATCATCATACACTTCATGTCATATCTTCCAATTCGGCATATTTATGCTACCCATTTGAGTCTATACCTTTACCACATTATTTTAAGTCCCTCATTGATAGTTTATATTCAAAATTGGACTCTTCTAAGTTTTAAAATTTAGTGTGTTAAATTGGGTTCACCACTTTGTACTTAACTTATTTTAACTTAAGTTTAATTGTTAATTTGAATTAAGGGCCATTTTTAGACTCAAAATCATTATCATCATTTTCTAAGACTCAAGTAATCTTGTGTATCACTCATGATTTGAGTCATAAGCTATATTTTGTACTATACATCCCATTTCACCTTTCATCTTAAGTCTATTTGATAACACATTTTTGCCTTGGAAAGTTTCACAACTTTGTGTGGGGGTATCATTTGAGTTGAGGAGAGTAGTGTTACACTGCCAAAATTGTGTTAAAACCATTTTTTCCTTAGAGTCTTGAATCAAGCATTTATCACACATTTTGAGATTTTTATCATTGTTACACTACTCAAATTATTTTGAAACTTGTTTCATAGGCCTATTCAAGTAGATTCCAAGTTGTTTCAAAGTTCTAACCATTTTAAGTTTTCTTTCATAGCCTTTGTCTAGCACGATTATGCCATTGACCTTTAGCTAGCTTATTTGTCAAAAGAGCCTAGTTTGTGCCATTGTTTGGGATAAATAAACTATATCCAAGTGCCTTTTGTTTCATACCTCATACTTGTTGATCAAGTTTATGTCTAGGAGTCCAATTTCTAGTTTTTATTAGAAGTGTTTCAAATATTTTAGATTAAAATATCTCATCTTTTAAGGTCTATATTTTGATTCCATTTGGACAAAAGTCATAGCACATGTTTTGTTTGAGTTTATATTTTGATGCTGCATTTGGCCAAAAGACCTAACAAATTTTATTTTTCCTAGATTAGATTAATTTGAAACACTTTGAGCTAGAATTTGGCATTTTGATTTACAAACCTTTTACTTGACCTTTTTATGTGAGATGTGTAATGTTAGATACTTGATGTTAGTTTGTTTTATCACAAGTCATTGCATTAAATTTTTTTGGTTTTTAAAGTTTATATAACTCTATTCCCTTTTTATCATGAAGCATTTACTATGGATCCTAACATGTATTCCTTAACTTGTAGTGGCCTCATGTACAATATAGGAGTTATAATGTGGTCTCACAAGAAAAAGTGGTTCAAGACCCTTATGTAAACAATGTTGCTTATGAGACAATTTTTTATCCATCTTATAACACTCAATTAGGGGCACAAAATGAAGACCCATTGGCTCATTATTTGGTAAACATACATCCTTACTTAGAACAGGATCAAGAACAAATAGAGAAATATTTATCTTTGATACTTATAGTTGAGGAACCAGTTCCTCAATAATAATACTATGTTATTTCACCATCCACATATGATCCTCATCTTTTTGAGCATCACTTTTTGGAAAAAAAGGAAAAAATGTTGGTTAGAGCTTTAGAAGTTAGGGCCGAGTTTCTAGCTAACTTGCCCCATGAGAATTTGTTAAGTCTAGTAAGAATGCATCACAACATATTTTATAGTAAATAGTATTATTATAGTAATACTTTATCTCTAGTTTAAATGATAAATCAAGACCCTAATATGATTTTTAAAGGTAAGGACCCCATGGAGGATAACTTTGTATAAATTCAAATAGCATATCAAATGTACTTGAACTTAGTGCACAATTTTAACCAAATGACCATGTCTAACAAACCTCTCATAGATCTAGTTACTTAAATAGGAGTGATAATAGAGTTGACTGGTCAGGATAATTATGGTGTAGACCCCTTTACATAAAACACTTTGGTTGATAACTTGTTTCATATGCCAACCATCAAAGAAGTGTCTTTTGATTCTATGCAAAACATTGAGTAAAACAAAGTGGATAATACACAAGCAACATCCAATCCAAACCAAATTAGTGTAAGTACATAAAAAACTAATACACAAGTGTACCTTTATTTAACACCATGAGTGGTTCTTCAAATTAGGGAGTAGGAGTTTCTACATCCCAACCTCAACTAGATACTAGCATTAATCCTCAACCAATTGTTTCTTCAAGCACTCAAACAATAGGATTAGGTAGTTAGATAGCGACTAATGCCATGCCTCAATAATAAAATGTGATGAATATTACTCAAAAAATAATTATTAATATTCCATATCAAAAGGAATAATCCCATATATCAACACAATAGAGGTAGAACATATTTCCACCTCAATAGGGGGAAACCAATCTTCCACCTCACCAAATCGTAATGAACATACCTCTTTATTCATAGACCAATATACCAATTCAAATCCAAATGAAGTTTAATCAATAACATAAAAATATTTCTTAGTGATAGATGTTAAATCTCCAACATGAATCCACTTCCTAATAGAGATTCATGTAACAAATAGGTTCTAATTTTCCTCAAGTACCAATTTGGTAACCTTTGCCTTTTATGCAAAATGTGCCACTAGTTCAATGATAGGGTCTTGGCTCACAAGTACCCCCTCAATACCAAAGTTTGATTATTTATTAATAGGTCTTTATTTAACCTTAATAATAACATTATATCCATATCCCTCCATCTTAACTTCAAAATCCCCAAACTCAAACCTACTTATGCAACACAAACTAGAATATTGCATTGTAGTACATGCAATTCCAACCATCAAACCCTAATATAAGTATGTGTATTCCTAGTTCATTCCCCAACCAAAAAAACATACCCTATCAAATACCTCCATCATACCCTAGTAAACTTACTCCACTTGTGATTGCTTAAACATTTACCTAGGGCAACATTCTACCTCAAGCCAATATTCCCTCTAGTTTCCTAGCACAAGAACTGCAATAGATGAAAGATGTAATTGTTGCCATCTAATCTAGGAAACAAACCAAAAATTTTAAGTTAGATGATGTATGTTATTATTCATTTAAAATGGATTACTTATAGATACCATTTTCTCTAGGATATAAACCACCAAAATTCGATAAATACAAGGGGAAAGGTGACCCCAAGGCTCATTTGAGTGAGTTCATTATTATATGCCATCTAGTGGCATATAATGACATAAAATTATTTTTTTTATTCCCAATAAGTCTAGAAGGGCAAGCCTTGGAATGTTTTTTTAAGTTTCCCAAAAATTTAGTATCTAATTTTGATGACCTTTCAGATAAGTTTATGCAACACTTTTCAAACAATCTCAAACATGAGATTTATTTAGTTAACCTGACACAAGCCAAGAAGAAGGCTAATGAGAGTTTTTCAAGTTATCTATAGTGATAGAGAGCTAATGTAAGCTAATTCACCTATAGTTTACTAGATAAATAATTAGTCGTTGTGTTTACTAAAAAATTGCATAGTGAGATATCCTATCATCTAGAACTACAGTGTGTACATACCTTTAAAGAGATTATTAATAAAGGTTTATTGATTAGATGATCCATTATAAACAAAGGGATCATCAATATTACTTATTTTAATTATAATCAAGGTACTAATCTAGGAAATAGACAAAACCAACATCAATTCCAAGTGCAAGCATTGCAACTAGCATAGGCCAAAAAAATGATAGGACAAAGTAATTTAACCGCAACCAAAATGTCATTGGAAAAGGCATAACTGAGTCACATCATGTCCAAATGATGTAAAAACCATCTACTCATCCCATGAAACATAATCAAATTACTCCTAATCCACAACTTTTTTAGCTAATATAATAAGCATAATATCTTAGGCCTGCAAAACAAATGTATTTACCTTTGCCATTTCAAGTTCCTCCTTCAAGGAGAACAATGCCTACTCATCATGTTTTTTGTGACCTTGGAGAGCCTATTGAATATGTGTTTCTCATGTTTTCCACTTATAATTTGATTAGCTACCCTATACCAAAACATTATCCTCAAGTCATCCCTTAACATGATTGGTACCACCAAAATTAATTCTACAAATGTCATTGGGTTAATGGACATAATTTATGTCATTATGTGAAAATTAAACATTTGATTCAAAATATTTTGGATAATAAGGAGATAACATTGGATGGTGGTGCTTCCACTTCCAATCAGACCCTTAAAATATATAAATAAACCCTTTCCCCAACATAAAAACAAACCACAATAGTAATGATAGCAACAACAGTAATAATAGATAATGTAAAACCAATAACAATAGTTTTAAAAATGAAAGCCAAACCAATAGATTCAATAAAATCACCAATAAAAAAACCAAAAATATCCAAACAATGGATAGAACCAAGGTCAAAATTACAACAACCAATAGACCTACCATGAAATTTCACATGACTACAATAGAGTTGTAGGCCATATTGCATGAAGTCACATTTATACCATCTCCATCAATCTGAGACCAAGTACTAATTAGTCAAGACCTTTGATAAATAATTCTAATTCACCAACTCAATTTGATAATCCTTCTTTGACCTGGGACTACATGTAGGCATACAAACAAATGAGGATTTCTAATTTTGGACCTTATATCAATAACTCATCATTGCCTTGTGACCATGCACAAGTACACTAGTAACTAAGACTTATCCTATCTGGTCCCCCACCATCACCATCATTTGTTATCAATCATGGTCTTGTGTTTAATATTAATTATGTAATAAAAAAATAGAGGTCAAAGATTATCATCCCAGGCCCATAACCATCTACCACTTTGCCCATCACCTAACCAGTCATTCAGCCTTGGAATAAGCCATTTTGCACTAACCAAGAGAAGAAGTTTGACATTGTGGAATAATTTAAAAAAATGCCTGCACAAATCTCCATTTTAGATTTGTTTCATACATCAACAATCCATAAGGATATTTTAAATGAGTTATTTATCTAATCCATAGTTTTAAGTGACATATCCCCTAACAAATTCCAAGCTTTGGTTAGACACCTAGCTTTAACCCAACAAGTCACTTTCAACCGAAGTGATATGTCATCCTTAGGCCCACTAAATAATAATCCACTATACATTGAAGTTTTCATAAAGTATCACAAAGTGAAATGTGTCCTTATAGATAATGGGTCAGGTCTAAACATATTATCTCTAAAGCTAATCAAGCTTCTCAGGTACATTATGGTAGATCTTTAATTAGAGATAATAACCATCAAATCTTATGATAATGAGGAATGAGAATCATAAGGCACCATCTATTTACTATTATCCTTTGGTCTTTGACCCATGATACACTTTTCCATGTGATAGATCATGATTTGTCATACAATATGCTTTTAGGTAGACCTTAGTTACATGAAATTTATGTAGTCCCATTGACATTACACCAATGTATCAAGTTATCTCATTCAAGGATGGAAGTTTGTATACTAGGAGATTTGTACCCATACAAACACTACAAACACCTAGAGGCCAAGTTCAAGAGTTGTAACCATCATTTTAGCATGAATCTAGTGGACAAGCAAGATAAGGGAAAAGCAATACTTCTTGATTCATCATAAGATAACTGCATTGATCCTAATACCCTTGATTCTCTTTCCCACATACTACCTCCTAAGATATCCAACCATTATACTATCTTTCTTAATGGCCCATGGGAGTATTTAACCCATGATACATTTTATATTACAAACCTTTCATAGAACACAAAGTCCTTTGGAAGACCTAAAACTAAGACACTTCATCTAGAATGGCAATAAAAGGGAAAATGTAAAGGACCAATCACATTTATACCAGCATCTAACCTATAGTAGGACCCTCTTGAAGGAAATGATTCATGGTTATATAATGATAATCAGGTAGATTGTTATGATAATTCCAAGTATCCTATTCCTAATAGGACCCAGAAGAATCATGACTATGAAAGAAGAGGCCTAGGACCAAATCAACAAGGAATACTTGAGATAATTTCCATGACCAAATACAAAGGGCCATATGGACTTATATTTAAACCACCTAGGGGTGACCCCATATACATTAATCATGTTCCATCACCATTGACTAGTGATGAGGATGATGACAACAAAGCAAAGTTTGATCATAGCCTTTTTAATGACCTAGTTGAGACCAATCTATTTGATAATCATTCCATTTGTACCTCTAGACTAATCATTCATCAAAACCCACTACCATTCTATTATCCCCAACTAATATACTGGGACCAACAAGAGTCTAACGTGTCAATTTATGAGTTTTAAAACTATGAGGCTTTTTGTGATTTTAACAGCCTTAGAGACAATGTTCCATTGGGGGATCATAAATCAAGGTTCTCAATCAAGTTAGATCCTAAAGATTATTTTAGAGAGTGGGTGAACAACCTTAGCCAAAAGTGAATAATTAAAACATTGATCTCACAAATTTAAAACCTCTTTGAGGCACTTTTTGACTAGGGAAAAAGTAAATAAAAAGGCTAGTCTAGTGGTAGAAACTTATTTCAAGCACCATTAGATGGGGTGTACAACCTTCTTCAAACATAGCTCAAGAGACCACCAATGATGAAATTATATGTGGGTATAAGTTTAGTTTTAAATAATAATAAGCTTTTGATCAAATCATTTAGGACTTTCCAATAGTTTTTATTACATGGCCAAACCTCCCATTGGGGGACTCTGATTCATCAAGCCTAGGGGATCTCGAAGAGCCAATCCAAATAGAGGACTCTAATCTTGCCAATCAATTCAAATATTTTCCCACTATCCTTGAAGATAGTTTGAACCTTCTAGTGGAAGATATAAAAAAAATTAGCATCATGTCCCTAGATGACCTAAAGTGGATCAAGATAGGCACAACCCTTACTAAGAAGGAACATGAAGTATTTACAACCCTTTTGAGGGAATTTATTGATATTTTTCCATGGGCCTATTATAACATGCCAATTTTGGACCCCACCTTAGTTATACACCACCTTATGGTCAATCTTGATGACAAACCATTCAAGTAAAAGATGCACAAGATTCATCCTTGCATTGTTGTATTGGTGAAGAAAGAGTTGGAACAAATCTTAAAAGTAGGATGTATTCGATTGATCAACTATTCATAGTGGATCTCTAATGTTGTGATAGTTAGTAAAAAGCCAAAAATAACTAGAATCTATATTTATTTTCATGATATAAACAAATCTTTCCCTAAGGATAACTTTTCTTTACCAAACATTGACATGATAGTTGAATCCACAATGGGTAATGAGATGCTTTCATTAATAGATGACTTTTCAAGGTAAAACTAGATCAAGATCACACTAGAAGACCAACACAAAATAATTTTCACCACTCCATAGGGAACATTCTATTATTAGGTTATGTTTTTTGGTCGTAAGAATGCAAAGGCCTATTAAAGAATCATGAATGTCATATTTCATGATATGATACATGACATTATTGAAGACTATGTTGATGACATTCTTAGAGAATTAAAGACTAGGGTCGATCATCCAAAATTGCTACATAAAATATTTGAAATACTACATGAGTATAAAGTTAGACTTAATCCTAACAAATGTGTTTTTTGAGTCACATCAAGAAAATTGCTTGTCTTCATTGTGTCTCATCAAGGCATTGAAGTTGATCTAGCTAAAGTCAAATCCATAATAAAGATGAAACCATCAACTAATTTGAAGTAACTTCACATTTTATAGGGTAATATCTAGTCTATTTGATGCTTTATATCATATTTAGATGACAAATGTCATCCTCTTACACATCTTATAAAAAAGGGAGTCATATTTCACTGGGATGATCACTACCAAACAAATTTTTAGTAGCTAAAGGACTATCTAGTGAATCCACCTATTTTGTTGTCTCTTATGTCGAGAAAGACATTCTTATTGTACCTATAAACTACTGATAATACCCTAGGGGCACTTTTATCTCAACATGATGATAATGTAAAAGAACATTCCATATATTATTTAATTCATACACTGGTCACATATGAACACAAATATACACCCATAGAAATATCTTATTAAGCTATAGTATTCATAACTCAAAAATTACACCATTTCATGTTAAATAATAATACCATGGTTATTTCAAAAGTAGATCCACTCAAGTATCTACTATCTAAAATAGCTTTACATGGATGCATATCTAAATGGATCATGTTTATAAGTGATTTTGACATCAAATACATCAACCAAAAATCCATTAAGGGGTGAGTTCTTATAGATAAACTTGTTAAATCACCCCTTGATGATATAAATCCACTCACATTCCAATTTATTTATGAGTCAATAATGACCATCATAGACACACCTCTTAAGGAAAAATAGTAGAAGTTGTAATTTGATGGATCATTAACAATACATGGATTAGGGTTAGGTTTTTTATTTATTACACCATAGGGAGATCTAATCCCTAAATCATTTAAGATCAATTTTCCTTGTACCAAAAACATGGCCAAATATGAAGCACTTATTGCAAGGCTTCGCCAATATATACAATGGAACATATCTCATCTCAAGGTTTATGGTAATTCTTAGTTAGTCATCAATCAAGTTACAAACCACTTTCAGACCAAAGATAATAAGCCAGTTCCATATAAGGCCATGGTTGACACTCTCAAGTAGTAGATTACCAACATTTAGTTTGATCATATACCAAGGGCAAGTGACAAAACCATAGATGATATGGCCACTATTGGATCTTTGATTAGACAAACAAACACCAATAAAGAGTATCAATTCCTTGTCAATAATTTGTTAGTACTAATTCAACTGTCATGATGATTTATGATATTATTGGTCATAGCTCTATCTAGTACTTAGACCTTTAAAACTACCTCCATGACTAATTTTTACCACCTAACCTATCCTAAAAACAAACCAAATCCTTCATCCACCAAAACATTCATTATACCTAACTTGGATCAACCCTTTACCATCATAGTTTTGATGGAACTCTACTTTGTTATTTAACTTTGGTAGAATCTACACTAGTGTTATGGGAAGTTCATGAAGGATTATGTGGATCCCACACCAATGTGGCATTCCTATCTAAAAAAATCTCGCATACTAGTAATTATTAGCCCATAATATATGAAAATGCATCTACATATATAAATACTTGTGATAAGTGTCAATGGCATGCTAATCTGATTCATTCCTTAGCCAAGACTCTAAAACCAATGTTGACACCATGTCCATTTTCTACATGGGGCATCAAACTCATTACGAAGATCAATCCAACCTCATCTAACCACCATAAACATATCCTTACTTCCACCAAATATTTCACTAAGTGGGTTAAATCTATACCCCTCACTTATGTGACTATAAAGTAAATTTCAAAGTTCATTTTCAACCATCTCATTTCCTTCTATGGTATCCATTCTAGCATTATATTTGACAATGGAATATCATTCAAGAACAAGGATGTAAAAAAGTTATGTTTTGAATATAACATCATGTAAAATTTCTCTGTGGCATATTACCCTAAAGGTAATGGTCAAGCTAAAGTATTAAACAAAACTATTGTTAACATTCTCAAGAAGATTGTCAGTGATGACAGTCACAACTGACACCTTTAGATATTTTTCACCCTTTGGGCATATCATACCAATCATTGTACACCCATAGGATCCACTCCATATTCACTTGTTTATGGTACTAAGGCCATTCTTCCCATTGATGTCAAGTTACCATCCCTACACATCTATTTCAAGCATATCCTAGATGATAATGACTATCAAGTATCTCACCTACAAGAACTAGAGTTACTTGATGAGAAACACATAGATGTAGTGAATAATATTCAATCCTATTATAACTAACTTCAAGGAGACTACAATTGGCATGTGAAACATAGATAATTTTAACTTTGTGATCTTGTCCTTAAAGAGAACCAAAAGAATACCATGGCTGGAAAGAAGCATAAAGGCAAGTTTAAACCCAACGAAGTTGTTCCTTTCATCATTATGACAAACTATAGAATAGGATCATATAGACTTACCACACTATATGGACATGAACTTGATGAGCTAATAAACATTATCCACCTCAAGTGGTACTATGCTTGAGTGACTTGGTGTATTATCTATAAAGGCCATTTCAAGTTGTATCATTTTATCCATAAACTTATTTATACTATATCATTTTTACCATCCTATCATCCTACCAAGATATCACTTTTTCTTATCACCTATCTATTTTACCATACCTTCTCATCAACTGAGTTCATTTCTCCCTCTCTACCTAGCCCTATGACTTTGGTTCTATTCCATTTGTTATATTACCACATTCAGTAAAAAGATCTAGATCCAATTTTAGTAGTTATTTCACACATTTCAGATAGAGATAGTATTTTGGAGCACTAAGACAACATTTTGGTAGTTACATCCTTCATTTCTTATTATGTTCTTTATATCAAGTGTGCTTGATTATAATTTCCTATGGGCAAATCAATGGTTCACTGGTCTTGTTACGAATTATAACCACCTGTGGGTAACTTAGTATCATTGACCTATGTCATTATATCCTACTTATAACCACCTATGGGAAAACTAGGGGCAATACTTTTTTATCATGACTTGATGTACCAACTCGCCATTCCTATGCCATACTATGCCTTTATACCAACTATACCTATTTTGTTTGAATTGGTTACTACACTAGTCAGATTCCTCAAATGTAAGGAAGAACTGCAATGACTTGAGGTCCCATCTTGGGACTATGTAGGTAGTTCTTGATAATTATTTATTTAGCTTAGTCACCCTGTGAGTAACCTAAGCCACACTCTCACCATTTTGAGAGCAACTTAAACCATGCTCTTATCATTTTGTGAGTAACCTAAGCCACGCTCTCGCCATTTTGAGAGCAACTTAAACCATGCTCTCACCATTTTATGAGCAACCTAAGCCATGCTCTCACCATTTTACAAGTAACCTGAGCCACACTCTCACCATTTTATTAGAAACCTAAGTAATTCTCTCACCATTTTTCAAGCTTGAACCATTTAGTATCTCATCACCCTCCATCTAATTGAGATTCCTAGAAAATTCCTAAAAAAATTGTAAAAGTGTTTAGAAAAAACCAAAAACATTGACCACTTATTTTCCTTAAGGACTATAATAACCCTTACTAAGTCACAAGCAAATCACTTGTCACTTAGTTTCCTCGGCATCAACGTCTCCTCGGCATTAGTATTAACATCCCAATCATATCCCAAATAGAGTAATTAGCCATGAAAAAAATTAAACCTTTGTTATTTTGGATGAATATCTACCTACTAGCAGGTTTTCCCAATTCATCTTTATCCTTTGTGTTAAGTTATCATCATCAGCCAATCAATCATATTTTTCATAATTAGGGTTCAATGATTATAACCACCTATGATAAAATCATTGTACACCATCCCAACTACATTTTTCAATGATTATAACTACCTTTGGGAAAATAATTATGTTATCACCAAATTTAATTTCTTTTTTTATCAAAAATGAGTATGTTGTTATGTTGTTTATCTATCCTAACTAGGGCAGATCCATCTTCTCAATGATTATAACCCCCTTTGGTTAAATCATTATGTTATCATACCATGTTACCACTATTGGGGTACAAAACTTATAACCACCTTTGCGCAAGCCATTGTACACCATCCCACTTGCATTTTTAGTGATTTTGAATACTTTTTCAAAATGATTGTGTTATCACCCCATCATCTTCATATGTTTGGTCCTATCATTTTCTTTCTTTCTTTCAAGGGACCATTTACCATCCTACTTGTGCCAACTATTCCCTTGAGGGGGAGTCATATAGTTCATCCATTACCATTGAAGTTTTAGGCATACAAGAACTTTTCATTCTTTGAGAATATGTTACTATGCCTATACCTTATAATGCCTTCTCAAATAGGGGTAAACTGTAGACACTTAAAATTGGCCACCAATGACCTTCAACCAGGCTTTTGACCAACTTTTAACAAAATGTACAATTTGGTATAAAAACACTAAAATGCATTAAAAGATTTAAAACTATCATATTCAAGTAAATATTTTTTCCAAAGTATAATTAAATAAGGCAATGCAATTTATGAAATAACTAACTTTGATCAGATCATTTTAAGTCAAAATGACATTTTTGCAGCTTGGTGCTCTAGATTTATCTTTTCTATCAAATTTCTCACATGAAACATGTGCAATTATTATTTTTTGTTGCTAACATCCTAAATATGATAATGGATCTAATGAATCTAGCATCCCATCCTAATTCCAATCCAATCAAATTTTGAGCCAATAATATGACATTCTAATCAATTTGATTAATTTGTGCACCAATTGCCAAAATTTGCACCAAAGTTGACTAATCATGTTTAAGGATAATTAATTCAAATCATGAGCCTAATTATGAATTCCATGAAACTTGTTTAATATTTATTTTTGAAAATTGACATTGACTATCTACATAATCAAATCACATCATTTTTTTTAAAAGACATCCCTAGGCCATAAATGTATAAAACATATCATCAAGACATTGCATGCCTCATTAAGACCTTCTATACCTCTTTAATGCCTCTCTGTCCCAAATATTTAGGGAATTTATTGAATTTGTCCAAAAGTGAATGGATTCTTAGCCACACATATTGATCTTGAGATGGATGGTTTAGGTTCATTTTAGTCATTTTACAAAATAATAAATAGGAGGCCTTTCCTATTGAATTTTAAGATTTCTTGGTGTATACTTATAATGCACAAATAATTCCAAAACCTCATGTATATAGTGTTATAATGCCCAATTATTGAGAGAAGGTTCACACAAGCCAAAGGTTTTAAGAGGAGATGAAGGTATCCACACTCCATTGATGAATATCTCTTGAAGCACAAGCCAAGCAAGGCAAAGAAGAAGCCTTTTGGAGTAATCAAAGATTTTGTGAGAAATTGGTGTTTTGTTTTTGTATCTCTTATTTATTTCCATTTCTAGTTGTGTTCTTAAATAGTTTTTCCTCACTAAGCTCCCCCTAATGACAATGCCTAGAGATGATATGCTAGTTAGTGTGCTTCTTTCATTTTTATTTCATTTTGGAACTAACACAATACTAACCATCCTCTCTTGAGTCATATTCCTAGTCTACAAGGAGAGTGATGGAGGTTTAGAAGTCTTTTTTAACTTTTAAGATGTTTGATTGCTTTAAAATCATGGATATGACCTTAATAAGACCAAGAGATAATTTGAACAT
Organism: Torreya grandis; assembly: GCA_037957365.1. Lineage (NCBI taxonomy): Eukaryota > Viridiplantae > Streptophyta > Pinopsida > Cupressales > Taxaceae > Torreya > Torreya grandis. The sequence goes on along the minus strand of JARHVA010006809.1, from coordinate 704,977 downwards.
GTTTTCACTTATAAGTGAATACCCCAAGTCTGTACAAACTCATAAAACTACATTCTTATAGAAAAAAATAAACTATTATGATATAAAAACCATTATTCTGACCTCTTTCTGACATTAGTAAATTGAAAACTTAATCTCAATATTTTACAAGTGTAATGGTACATTCATTCCATCTTGACCATATTTGGAAATGGACCTAAATCCCTTAAAATCATCTTCAAGTGAAAATAAAGCTAGTGTGTAATGGATGACCTCATGTAGAGAGAATATATCAATCTAAGACCCTATAGTATTTCAAATAACTTATTCATGATATTATTAATTATCCATGCAAGGATAGTGACTTGAGAAGGTTTTATTTAGCCACAATGCAAACTTGGGTTTCTATAAAAACCTTAAAGTTTGCTAAAATACCTTAAATTCATCAAACAAGATTAAAATTTTTTAAACCAAGTGGATAAGTGAAAGGAATTAAATTGATAGAATATACACTATCTTAACACATCATGACATATCCTTGGGAACCACTATATTTAATTTGAAGGAATTGAAAATATTGGCAAAGATATTACCTTAAAAAATACTAACAAGACCTTACAAAGACCATTTGAAGATCACATAAGCATGACAAATCTATGAACAATGTTGTCAAATCATGACAATCAAAGTTTTAAATTATAAGGCTGATAATTTGACCTATGATATCAAACTTTTCAATAATTATATAATTAAAGATCTATGCTCTAAACATCATTTTCAATTTCTACAGGGACATGACCAATTTGTTGTTTTCCTTACCTATTCAAGCACTTTCTCTATATCTCATCTTCCCTACTCAAACCCCTCATAAAGTTTTATCAAATATTATATTTGAGTCTTAAATTAGGACTTTAAATATGCATTATAAGGAGACTCACCTAGTCTCCTATTCTTTATCCTTGACAAAGAGAAAACATCCCATCTTTCCTCCAAAACTAAACCTATACCAATTCCATCCTCAGTCTTTCTCTTTTTGACTTGATGGACTATTCTTGTCAAATTTTCTAATATAAAACTCATTATGGGATGTTATTTTACATTAAATTAGGGCTTTTGGAATCTTAGACCCCAAAATTAGCTTCCCACTAAGGAATAACCAACTAAGTAGATTCAATTGGCTAAGTGTCCTCATTAGTAGTATTAGTTAGTAGGTCCCCTAAATATTACATTAAAGCCTCTACTACTAACGGGTCTTTTAGTGATGGAAAAATGAATTTATACCTATCTATACCACCAAAATAGGGCATTCAATCAATAATATACATAGGATTATTCTTTCCATGTTTTTTTAATGGAAAATATAAGTGGATTGGGTAGAACTAGAAGAAGGCATTAACAATCCTAATTAGTGGAAGAAACATTCAACTAGGCACTTAACATAACTCATTTAGTTTTATTGAAATTAACCTTTTTTGTCTTAGGAGTGGTAGGTGAAATGGTGATTGGGGTGATAGTAGTGAAAGTGGAGATAGTAGGGGCTTGAGAAATAAGCCCAACACTAGAAATAGTTAGAACTATGGAAACAAAAAGACTAGTAGTAATATGATCTAAATAAATAAATGTAGTAGGAGAAATAAAATAAATCAAAATGACTGAAGAAATAATAGGGATTGAGATAGTTGAAGGAGCAATGTCCTCACCTAAGCTATGACACCCAAGTGGTGATTTTATTTTTAATCCCTAAAGGCTTAAGACTTTAGCCTTATATAATTCCTCATAGTCTTGTTCATATTTATGTTCCATCTTAATAGATGTATGTTCATGGTCCATGGGCCCCTCTTACATTGAGAATCAATAATAGTATTGGTATGGGTTCTAAAAACTTTAGGATTATTTTTATAACATATTGGGGTCTTATTTGGTAAGGGGGAAGTCTAATGAGTGGAAGAAGAAGTAACATCCACACTTATGGAAATTATAACTAATTAATAAATAAGAATGATTTCCTCTTTTGCATTAGAATAATCAATACAAATTGGTTCCTCTTATCCACAAAATCCACCAAAAATAATTGGAATTTCTTCCACCTCTTGCTCATGTTTCACATCCATCATTACAAGTGGTGGTGAATTAGATGGTCCTTCTTGTGATTAAATTATAACCACTATGATTTCCTCCACACCAGGCTCTTACTTGACTACTGTCATCACCATGGGTAGTGCTTTAAAAGAGGTTCCTTGGCCTTGAGGTTATTGAGAACACTTAGATGTATACTAGTCTATAGTTGAATATATTATATGAGGAGGGATCATGTATGCACATTAACAATCATTATAAAAGGCTCTACATGAATTATTATCAAAATCTTCTCATTCAAACCAACTACCTTTACTCACTCTATAATTTTGACATCATCCTTTGCATTCAAAATAAATTAAATCATGGTCATAAGGCTCATGTTGGTATAAGATTCCAAGGCATTATATATTATTTTATATTATGCCATGGGGATCCCAATCCCTACATGGAAAAGAATATAATGAATATTAATCTCTATTCTTGGACTTCTCCAAAATGTTTCGTAATGGTATAACACATCTTACCAATCATCAAAGAGGAACCATGAAATAGTCCTTTATTATTTTTCTTCAAGTATTCATCCAAACTACACCATAGATGATAGGTAATCTCTTAATATATAAATTTATCTAAGATAAACTTGGGGAAATACAATAGAGTAACTTTGTTTCCCATGACTATGATCACCATGTAATCAAGGTAAAGCCAGTAATCACCCCTTAGTCATAATGTTTTGATAATGTTCTCTAATATAATGAGTAGGGGTTCTTCATGAATTTCCATCCATAATTGAGGGTAAAAATTCATGTAAATTTTGATTTTTTTCCTCATATATGAATATATGTAGAGGAAATAAAAAGAATCACATACCCAATTTTTAATATAATTTGGGGTTGGGCTCTAGAGTGATCTATTGTGTATATAGATGATTCCCATGATATAATCCAACAAATAGGACATCATGTATAAAATAATTCTTAGAGGAATTGTATCCTTATTAAACATATAATCTTTAAGCCTTGTGTTGAATATCTCTCCTAGTGTGAAGGTCAACTCAGAAGCCATAATCAAATCTATCAATGGTACCCATTCTAGATAGAGATAGTGGATTCTAGGTTGACCATAAAATCTATTAAATAAATCTAGGCCAATGTGAATACCCATTCAAAACTTGGTAATGGGCACTATATCCCTGAACTTGAGGGTGACCACCTCTCTAGGAGTGATCCATTTCCTTAGATTATTGATAATTGTGGTTGTCTTCTTCCACATTTCCACCTGATGTCCATCAAAAGTAACATCTATAATTAGTAGTTATAAATACCCTTAGAATGCATCCCATGAGATGTAAGTGATAACTATCTTATGGATTAGGTGGTGTAGTAATACACCACCAAATACCTTCCTAGTAGATAGTAGGTCCCTTAGTAGATTGATACAGGGCATCACTTCAAGGTTAGCAATTGAAAAATGTAGATATTGACATTTCAATGGTATCAAGTTTGTTACCAATTATTATTGTCAGACTAGGAATTTATGTCCTCTACTACATCCCAAAGACCTAAATAGTTTGAATTTTTTTTTAAACATCATCAAATCAAAAATAATGTTTATATACTCTATAGAGTCTTTGATAAAGAATTTGGAAGGTAGAAACACCCCTTGAACACATAAGATGAAGAGGCCATTACTACTTAGTTTATTTACATGATTTTCATGATAATTAGATTAAACATTATATTACTGGGAGAAATTTAAAATAGAGCATATATATCTAGGGATTCAAGTTTTCTTAGGAGTGAAAGTTATCTCAATTTTGTTATCAATCAATAGCCATAATGTCCTTTTACAGTTTGATGATATATCTTCAAGTATAAGATTTTAATTTATTTCATGCACCATTAATGTCCAATATCTCCAAGATTATTTTATTCATTTTATTCAATATTTGTCACTTAACTTTGGTAGGTATGCCATGTAGGCTTTCTATACATTTGGATAAATGTCAGGTTATACCCTTAGACATGTGTCATCTCATCATTATTTTTTCACAAAAATAATTATGCCATATAATCTAACTTCAAATGTCAAGTGTTGGATATTTAATTAAAACATAACTCATGAATTTAAGTTCTAAACAAAATCTTAGAAGACAAATTCATGTAAACATAACCTACAAAATGAAAATATTGAACATAACTTCCAAAGTACAACTTCTGAACAAAATATATAAAATGCAAAGATTTTGAAGTGTGTAAATTCCTAAAAAAATTGCAAGGTGTAAAATATGTGAATGCAAAGTCATGAAAAAATAGGATACATTGGTCCTATATATAATTTAAAATAAAACTTGATTTATTAGAATATCCTTGCCAGTTATATATGTATCAATGATTATTACCTTAAACAAGTATTAACAATGAATATGTTAATCCAAAGAGATAAGAAAACTATCTAAATTTGTATGGAGTATTGAGAGTATATTTTACATACATGATAAAAGCATTCAATTTTGATATAACCATAGCTAACATGTTTTTTTCATACATGAATTCTAAAAATATCAAACATAAGGGTGTAAAACCTACAAACAAACCAATTTATGTGTTCCATTGCATGTACTTCCCACATTTTTTCTATTTGAGACTATTTTATGGATTTAATAATTAAACTCAAGCATGGATAATAAGTTAAATGGATTGGATACTTGCTTGGTTATACTAAAATTCAATTAGATTGTCACCAAAAATACATATGTCTATTCTAAAAAGTAGGGAACTACACTAAAGAAAGTAAACTACAGAAATCAAGAAAGGCTAATATAGATATCAGAAAAACTACCCTAAATTAATAAAAATGTGAAAAAAAAAAACTAAACTAAAAGAATAGTAAATCTAACTTACTCCTAATTCTACCTCATGACTTGTCCACATTTATGGACATCTCTAGATGGTACAACCATGAATTAGTGTTTCAAAAATTGCCCATTATCTGGATATGTCAATCCATTACCTTTGAGGTCACTCAAATGGAAAGCATTGTTACCCAATATCTATAATATATTATAAGGTATATTATATAAGGGGGTAAAATTATCATGGTTTTCTTTCTTTTCATGGGCTTTATCCTATATAAGCATCAAATTAGATATTTTAAATGTTTTAAACTTTACCCTTTTGTCAAACCATCTTTTGACCAAGTCCTCATGTTTACTAAAATTAAGAAATGTTTCATTACTCAAATCCTCCATTTATATTATATATAATAAAAAATAGTCATCTTTCTCACTTGGTTCCATGTACACCTACATAAATTGATATGTTGGAAATTTGATCTTGATTGGGAATACTAGCCATCATTTATATACTAATAGGTAAGGTAAAGCTTTGAAGTCCTACTTGAATCTTTGTTGGTCCTCCCATAATGCATATTTTAATAAATGATGTCATTATTTTGGTTTGTTTATAGTTGAATTTTTAATATCATTAATCAAATTTTTCTTTGTTAATTCAGCCAATCCATTTCCTTATATGTAATGGTTAGAGTATGACTTGATGGTGATTTAATTATTATGGGCCTATTTTAGTGAATTCAACTAACTAGAATGCTAACCCACTATCATAAATTAAGGAAATAGGGGTACCACTACTTCATTCCATCTATTACAATAATTTTTGGTAGTGATCACAAATTTGTGGTTGGCTAAATAATTTGGGTTGATAACACCGATGAATTCTAAGCCCCACTGAGCAAATGGCCTTCCTTAAATGATACATTGTCACCAAAAATTGGCATTCATGGCATGTTCTCAAATTAATATGTGCATATTTAAAGACTATTAGATAATAGTTTCCCATTCAAAGGATCTTATGTGTTATGGTATTTATAGATGGATGACTACTACGAATATTTTGGTGTATATTATCTAGTATTTATTAATCTTATTTTTTTGATACGCATCTCAAGTAGATACCTTCATAATTTATTTTATAAAATATTATGATCATGTAATGAGTATATTTGAGCCTCAAATATCTCCTTTGTTTTCTATTGAGTTTCAAGGAATAAGTACCTATGAGTAAATTTTGAATGATATCAACATACTAGTCTCCTTTAGATACCTAAGTTTGACACCCTCCCCACTAGTGATGCATGGGTCAAGCTTAGTCATAAGTTAAATGAATCATTACCCTCTAAAAATTTTGATATGATTGATTTATAGGTCAAAATCCTACAATTTTTCCATCCTTTTGCCTCTGTGCTCTCCTATTTCATTTTGTTGTAAAGTGAACTTGATAACAGGGTCTAGCACAATAGTGATAGTCTTATTTCTCAAAATTTAATATCTAAATTTCTTCACCAATTTCACTAGATAAAAAATATTCTTATATATAATGGAGTGTTTGAGCTATGATTCCTTTAAATTAGTTATCATGAATACAATAAGATGTTCAATTCCATATTTATTATGGGTAAGAATTTCAACAATCATGTGTCCTAAAGTAAATTAATATAATAAAAAGTACTTATTGAAATATGTGATTATTAATTGTGGAGCCTGAGATATGGCATCCTTGATGTCTTGAAAGGAATTTAGGTCCTCTGGTGTCCACTCAAATTTATAATTTTACTTAATCATTACATTCATAGTTATAACTATTATTTCAAAACCTAAGATAAACTTCCTCACAAAATTTATCTTTCTAAAGGAAGACTTGAGATCTTTATTATTGTTTGGGAATGCAATATTAAAAATACCTTGAATTCTAATTAGTTAAATTATGATTACTTCTTTGGTGATAATGTGTTCTAATAGATTTCTTTTAATCACACCAAATATGCTCTTTTTAGGGTTTATAGAGATGTCAAACCTTATACATATTTCAAATATTTATCATAGATGGCCTATGTAATTAGTTATATTATTTGAGAAAATACCTAGGTCATCCATGTAAATGATTATGAATTTACCTATCATCCCTTGAAATGCATGGTTCATGGCAGGTTCAAAGGTATATCCTATGTTAATTAGGAAAAAAAAGTGTCCTCTTATATGCATAAGTACCCCACTTTGTAGTAAATTCAATCATAATTCTATCTTCAAATTCAACCAACACCTGATTATATCCAAAAAATCCATCTGAGAAAGATTTCATTCCAAAACCCCTTAATATCTGGATCACCTCATCCAAGAAAGGTAAGGGGTAGTTGTCTTTCTTAGAAGCCTTATTAAGGTTCCTAAAATCAACACATGATCTAATTTCCCCATTATTTTTCCTAACTGGAACCAAGTTGGCAACCCAATTCAAGTGTCTAATAGGGAACACTATCCTTGCACTTAACAACTTATCCATGTCCTTTTGGATGAGATGTTATAGGATAAGATCGATAGACTTCTATCTTTTCCTGAATGTATCATGGTCTAGGTTTAGTAGGATTGTATGGGTGATGAATCTTGAGTTTAAAACCTTCATGTCCTCATAGTTCCATGCAATCACATATTTATATTAGGTGAGTAAATACTTTTCCATTTTTCTTTCTTCTAGAATGAAGTTGAGACCAATATTAACATAGTGTGGATCACTTTCAACCCCCAAGTTAACTTTATTGAACTTGGATTCATTGAATTTGGGCTACCTCAATTATTGAACCTAAGTTTATATATTTAATGCTATTTCCAAAGAAACCATCTTTAAAGGAAGATTAATTTATTTGAGTTGAATAACTCCTTCTCTTAGTTCCTCTTGGCACAGATAACTAATTTATTTATCATCAATGATTTGAGAATCAAATTATCTTGAATTAGTAAATAATTAGACAATATGTAATTCATCATCAAAGACCTTTAAATTTTCCACATTATTATGAAAAAATAGGTAAGGTATGAAATCTATAGAAAATATTTACACCTTAGATTCCTATAATGGTTCCAAATTGGTAGCTGAAGTGGCTAATAAATCATAAACCTAATTCTTTTCTCTAGGAACAACTACTATATTGAAGGCTTCAAATGAATTAATTAAATCTAAAGCTCTATGTTTATACCTCTTCAAATATGAAAATTATCACTAGTATTTGTTTCTAGCCTAATTGATTACCTTCTCTAAATCTTGATGTATTAGTAACTACTTGACATTATTTTTTAGAGTGAATTGTAATCCCAAAATCAATGCCTCATAATCTGATCTATTATTTGTGTAAGGGAATTTTAACCTATAAGATAAAAGGTACTTATTACATTGTATTTCAATCAATTCAAGACCCATTATTGATCCTTTATTGGATCTTACACCATCAAAATGGATAGTCTTGTTCCTTCACCTCATATTTTGTGGTAAAGGTATAAATTCCAATATTGGGTGATTTATAACTTACCTCTTCATTTTCAATATTTTAATCCATGATGGGGTGTTTCATTATTATTTCTTGATCAATTCAAATATGGTTTGTAACACTTCTCCATGGCTTCCAAATATGAGAAAAGTCTATTGCTACATATCCATTCAGTGGCTTTGACCAATCTCTACTTAGTAGTAGTCCATATCCATCTAGGATATCTACCACAAGTATATCAATAGTCACCTACATATGTGTCTTAGATTATACTTGAATGTATACATCATTTAATTATGTAAATAAATTATCATTTTGTCTAGTTGTGAACCCATCCTCTTAGATGTGTTTAGATTCAATCCAAGATTTTGAAAAATATAAGATGTAATCACAATACCTGAAGCTCCATAATCAACTCAAAAAATTTAAATATTTTTTCTAAATGATCTAATACTTAATAATAAAGGATGAACTTATATATTACTATTTTATATGACATTTGTATGGGTATCCTTTGTCTTCTATTCATTTGACTTTCCTATGATAGACCTCCACAGGAGCTCCTTCTATTTAGTGATCTAAGCCAATTCATTAAGAGTGATGTCTTGTTTAAATTTATTCATGTCTTCAATAATGTTGTATCCTCTTTAAATATGTTACTCCTTATTCTAGTGTTAATCATTCCCCTTTGAGGGAGGTGGATTTTTATCAACCTTTAGATTCAATGGAATAGTCATATTATTTAGAGTAGATATTGTGAAGGGTTGTTTGTACATCATATTGTAATTTCATCTATGATATTATTGTAAGGCATACACCTCATCAGAATTATCCTCTAGTTTATTGTAATTTTTACTTGGGAAAGGAAACTCATGAGTTTCAAAAACCATGGTAGCACTTAAGGAACTAGACTCATGGGTGAACTTTGATGAGTTTTTCATCAAATCTTGCCTCACCATTTCTCTTTGGAAGATATTGAATGTTGCACAAAATGTCACACATTAAATTTCACCATGTTGTGATGTATTTTAAACTCTACATCAATCAGATAGATTTATCTCCGCTATGTTTATTTTTATCAACTTATTAGGCTTCTACTATTCTACATTATTTGTAGGTCTATTGAAAGGTTTATTATATATTTGAAACCCAAAATTCTATGTTAAGAATTTGTCCTAACATGGATATATTAGTGAGTTTAGGTTTTAACTCCACACAATTAAATATTAATTAGTGGATAGATTTATACAATAAGTATGTGAATTTATTAGTGTAACCAATTTGTTACAAAAAATCAAATAGTGATATTGTAATAGATATTCCATGATTATTAGTTGTTAGTGGTTAGTTGTTAGAACAAGTAATTTATTATTAGGAAGTGATGTTAGAAGATTATCCATATATATTATAATTTATTGTTTAATAATATTGTGTTGTTGAGATTGACAAAAATTATTTGTGCTTATGGATATTTGTGAGCCTTCAGCTCTCTCTGAATATGGTGTAAGAACTATATTTGGTATTAGAGCAAGTTTTGTTTGGCCTATCTAAGAATTTTCATTCACTCATTCATTATTTTTTGTCAAAAAAACACTATGGCTAAGCTATGTAGACCATGATAAAATGTCATTATTGTGTTTTTCCATATTTATTTCATATTTATAGTAGTCTAATAGTGTAGACCACATGTGAACCCATTGGCTCCACCATTACCCTACATTCTTCTCGCTATCTATCCTTCCACTCTATTCACAATGTTTTAAACTCCATTTTGTTCCATATATGCATTCAGTTTTGATAATGGTTTATTTGTTTGTATTTTTTCACACTATTTGCTCCAATATATGCAAAAAAATTATAAAAAATTAGTTTGGAATAGTGTCACAAAAATGATCATCTATTTTTAGCTTCTAAACAAAATTAAATGATTCAAATTGCAATGAAAAGCTAAATTTAAGTGGAAGCAAACCTAGATGGTAAAATTATTTATATCTAAGGATTTGTTTGTAGTGTAAAATAAACATTTAAGTTTTATTTTGAGGCATGTATGAACCCTACAACTAGTAAAATTTGATTTGAAGGATTTGGTCTAAAAATCTCTAAATCTACATTAGAGGCTAGTTTTCATTCCTTGGAGAATTGAATTGATTCTTTGAGGACCCTTAGACCCTTCTCTCTGCATTCACCTTAGACCCTTCCAGTGACTTTCTTGAATGGTAATTCCAAACTTGAGATTTGTCAACACCTATTTTAGATAATGTCCTATCGTTTCCTCTCTCTATACACTACGATGATAGAGTATAATAAATATTTCCAAACTTCTATCAATCTCTCCATATCCTACAACACTAAAAGAGTTTATTTTTTATGTCATTAATATTATTTTTTAGGTTTGTCCCCTAGTCTTAAATATTTATTTATGTTTATTTTTAATATTTGGTTTATGTTTAGAGTCATAGTTTTTTAAATTTTAAAGTTTAGTTTTTTTAATCTATAGTTTTAAAAAGTAATTTTTTGTTTTTAATTTTTAGTGGTTTAAGTTTTTAAATACTTGATTTAAGTTTTGTTTTTAATATTTTATGTGGTATTTAATTATTTTTAGATTTATATTAAGTTTTTAGTTTACTTTTTATATGTATGTTTTGAAGGAATATTGTGTCTAAAAATATAAGCCACTAGTATTAGTTTTTTAGGCTATATATTTTTGTAGGGCTCATTTTTTTAATATTGTTTTATATCTATATTTTATTTTCTAAGTTGTAATGTTTATAATCTATGGTCATTAAATTTGTAATTTCTATGTATCAATAAAAAGTAATATTTAATTACTTTTTTTAATTTCATTGTCATTCTATTAAAACATCAGTTTAATGTCTTGTAGTATGTGTCTTGTGTTGTAAAATTGTAAATAAGCCTATCAAAGGTAGATTAATTTCAATAAATCATGGATGATATTCAAACTCTCCATTTCAATGTAATCAAATACATTATTAGTTAAAAATGACATTCGAGTTTATTGCCCCATGTTAGAAGTAAGGGTGAAATGTTAGGAATCAGTCCTAACATGGATATATTAATGAGTTTCAATCTGTACTCAATATAATTATGTATTAATTAGTGAATAGGTATATACAATAAATATGTGAGTTTATTAATGTAAGTGATTTGTTATAATAAATCATGTAGTGATATTATAAGAGATATTCTAAGATTGTTAGTTGTTAGAATAACCAATCTAGTATTAGGGAGGGATGTTATAAGATTAATAATATATATTATAATGTCTTATTTAATAATATTGTGTTGTTGAGATTGACCAAAACTATTTATGATTTTACATATTTTTTAGCCTTCAAGTATCTTTAAATATGGTGCAAAAACTATATTATGATTATTATTTTGACTAATAAATATGTGAGTTTATTAATGTAAGTGATTTGTTAAAATAAATCATGTAGTGATATTATAATATATATTCTTGGATTTTTAGTTGTTAAAAAAACTAATATAGTATTAGGGAGTGATGTTAAAATATTAATAATATATATTGTAATGTCTTGTTTAATAATATTGTGTTGTTGAGATTGACCAAAATTATTTATGATTTTTAATATTTTTGATCCTTCAACTCTCTCTAAATATGGTGTAAAAACTATATTCTGATTATGATTATGTCCAATAATATTACTCATCTTCATTTGCATGCACCAGAAGTCATTTTTCAACTTTTAGACTATTCTCTATATAGAATCCATTTTTACTTTAATAGAATTAACATCCTAGTAAATTATATTATTGGGTGGAATTAAATGTTGGTTCTATTTATAACCATCCATTTGTGTAGAGTTTTTTTTAAAAATCCATAATTTTGATTCATTATGTGTTACATCATAGAAGGTAATGTATACAACTTATTTTGGTTTAAAGCCAAAACATTTTGATTCACATAAAGCATTAGATTTGAAGCTCAAAAACTAGAATTAAGATTATGAGTGCTGAATATCTATAAATTTAGCTTCTTGCCAATGTTGATCTCTTCCTCATAGGTTAATGATAGCATGTTGTCAACAACATCTCTTTGCAAAAATACTATGGTAATTGGATCTAAGGCGTTATTGTAAATTTCAAGTTCTAGTGTTATTGGTGGTTTATATGCATCACTTAGCCAAGTGTACATCTTATGAATCCTTGCATTAAAAGATCAGATTGGTTCATTAAACTCTTTCTTCATACTAGTGAAAAGCTAATATACCACACTCAAACGGGTAGCTTATCCAAATTGGGTGAGAAAATTACTTTGACATCCATGAAGTAATTGAGTTCTCTTGTAAATTGAGGAACCAATCATAAGCAACATCCTATAATTGAAAAGGTATAATCCTGCATGAAACATCTTCATTAATGATATTCATTAATCTTAAAGCATCTCTGAAGGACTTAATATGATATTCTATCATTTTTAATCCTAAATGGGAAAAATAAGGTTGATACTTCTCTAAATTCCTTTTAAAATCATACACATATCTTAGAATCATAATGGTGGATCCAAAAAAACAAGGTTGATCCATAGGAGGATTAGTGGTCTAGAATTTTCTCACTAGGGAAGGTGTTCTATCGTGGGGTACCACATGAACAACCAGTACAAATTTAGGTATTTAATGTATTAACAAAAGTGAAACCAAAAGAATAGTCTAGACCCTAGACCTAGTTAGTCTCTTTGATATATTTAGTGTAACTTAAATGTAAGGGATAACCTCTACTAGGGAAGGCACACAAGTGGACCTCCTTCTAGTGCTATTTTTATATTTTTTTGATGTGGCTTTTATGTGAACCTCAGATTTAATGAGGTAATATACAACAATTTAGTATCTCACTAGAGGTAATATCCACTCCAAGGTATGAGTTTTAGGTATGGGCTAAAAAATAAGGTAGTTGAATAGTAGGATAAGAATGTAGGTTATTAACTGGGTGCAGATGTGGGTGAGTGAAACCTAGAAGAAAGATAAAACCTAATTGAGTTGGATGCATGGACCTTATTCTAGAGTGAGTAGATATTAATCAAATAAACTCCAAAAAGACGTAAGTTAGGGAAGAAAAGAATACTTTGTGGTCCTTATAAGGATTAATTTATAGTTTTTATCTTTGTGGATAAGTGTTTATATACTAATTTTCATAGCCATTTCACACTCACATGCAAACCTAACAAGAGGATCTATGGAAGAACATATATAACAAACTTTGGGATCTCAACTAAAGGTTACTACCATTTAGATTATCTATTAGACACCCTTATTTATTATATTATAGTTTAGATTAGAGAGGTATCTAAGCCATCTATGGCTTACACATAGAAATCTATATCAATAAAATACTTATGCACACTCAAAAAATTAAAATAATCTACCTAATTGCATGAGATCAATGATACTTGTTAATTATCTAATAACTATTACACATAATAAATTAACATACATCAATAATGACAAAAATGAATTATCCATATCTTTTTCACACTTTAGATTATTGAATTCAATAACCAAGGAAATAAAACACAATTAATTACATAAAATTAGAATGGAAAAGCATCAACACAATTGAGTGATAACAAAAAATACTTCTTCCTATATTGATAAATTTCCCAACCATTCAGTATAAAAGGATTACAAGTATAAATATATTTGGGGATGGGTTGCCTCATCTATTAAATCTATGAAAAATTCAAAGTTACATATCAATAATTAGAATGTGAGTTCTAATTGATGCAAGGCCTACATGTACAATTCCAATTGGTCACAACTATGTCTCAAAAAAAATACATACTTATACATGGTAATTTAATACATGAATTCTTACAAAATAATTTAAATATTACATGAATATGATACATATTTATAGACTTTAGTTAGATTAGCTAACTCTACATGTAACATACATACAAAATTATCCTAAAAAAACAAAGGTTTAGTTGAAGTTGGTGGTTTTATGGGTGAAACCAAATTATTAAGAGCAACAAAAGTAGTAAATTGGGTCTCAATGCATGGTGTGTCCATAGTAATTTTATTTTCCTCTAACTCTTGGTAGTGTTTTTACTGACGTCATGTGGTATCCTTATGATTTTAATATTTAGAAGAGATGGCCTATGCAATTTACTAAATTGCATCAATAAACGTGCATGTTCAACTTTGATGGCCCTAAAATACACCTTAAAATCTCTACTTACATAACCTTATTCTTGAAAAAACTAAGTTATAGTTCAATTTATTTTAATGTAAACCCTTGAATCTTTTGCTTAAAATTGATAGAATCCTACTGAAGTAAATGGTAAAAATTGGCTCTACTTATTAACTTCCCTATAGATTCCTTTGCTTGAGAGAGTTTTAATTCATCCAAAATTTTCAAGATGAGATTCTAATGTTCTAAAAACTTTGGGATCAAATCTTATATTCTTAAAACATAGTCTCAAACCTCTTATGTCTAGATGACCACCAAGTTGAGAGCATTATTTACCTCTAATGGTGTCATCAAATCTAAATGACTTTAAGCCTTATTAGTTTTATATAATATAAGAAAATTATATTTATTTTCATCTTCCTTAAAATAATTGAAAATTTTTCTTGTTTTAATAATATGAGGAGCTAGTTCAACTCTCATTGAACTAATATCATCTACAACATTATATAACTAAAGATCTACACTCTGAACATCATTTTTATTTTTTCAAGGACATGAACAACTTTTTATTGTTCCCTTGCCTATTTAAGCTATTGTCTTACCTTTTTAGTCCCCTAATGAAGTTATATCAAATATTCCATTTGAGTCTTAAATTAGGTCTTAAAATTTTCATTGTAAGGAGACTTACCTAGCCTCCTATTTTTTCTCTTTAATAAAGAGAAAACATCCTATATTTCCTCCAAAACTAAAACTCTACCAGTGTCATCCTAAATATTCATATTTTTGACCAGATGTAAAGTTGATGGAGATTTATCAAAGATGAAAATCATTGTGGGAATATATGTTATCATTAATTAGGCCTTTGGAAAGGTGGGGCCTCCAAATCTATTTCTCACTGAGAAATCACCAACTAGGTAGAGTCAACTCATTGAGTGTCCTCAGTAGTAGTGTCAATCAATAGGTCCCCTAAAGATTTCATTAAAGCCTCTTCTTGAAAGGGGTATAGTAATTATGGCCAAATGATTTTTGACTAATACATACCACCAAATTGGGGTATTATATTAAAAATATACATAGTCTTGTTCTTTTAATATGTCTTTGATGGAACAAAAAAAGTGGATTGGGTGGAACTAAAAGGTGACATTGGCAATCCTACTTGGGTGGAAAAAACATGAAAATGGGAACTTTCCATGGATACTTTAGTTTTATTAAAATGAACCTTTTTCAACTTAGGAGTAGTATGGGGAGTGGTGATTTAAGTGACAATAGTAGAAGTTGAGATAGAAGGGGATTTAGAAATAAGCCCAATAGTAGAAATAGATGGAACTATGGAAACAATAGGATTAGTAGCAGTAGGATCCAAAGAAACAAAAGTAATATGAGAAATAAAATAAACCAAATGGATTGAAAAAATAACAAGGATTAAGTTATTTGAAGGATAAATGTCCTCTCATTTCCTATCACCCCCAAGTGGTGTTTTTAATTTCAATACTCAAAGGCTTAAGACTCCAGACTTCTATAATTACTTGTCCTCTTCATCCTTAGGTTCCCTCTTGATGGATGTCTATCCATGTTCCATTTTAACCTCTTGTAGTGGATCTTCAACAATTATATTTTTAGGGGTTCCAAGAACCTTGGGACTACTTTCAATAACAAATTATGTTCTTACTAGGCAAGGGGGAAATTTTTTGAGTGGAGGAAGAAGTAACATCCACACTTGTGGTAATTATAATTGAGGAGGAAATAGGAAACATTTCCTCTTATGCATTATAAAAATCAATACAAATTGGTTCCTCTTATCCACCAAAATCACTAGTAGTATCTAGAATTTATTACACCTCTTACTCTTATTTCACATCCCTCATTACAAATGGTGAAAATTGAGATGGCCCTTCTTGTGATGGACTTTTAACCATTGGAGTTTCCTATACACCAGGCTCTTACTTGATTACTATCATCACCATGGGTGGTGGCATGGAAGAGGTTCCTTAGTCTTGAGGTTGTTGGGAATGTTAGGAGTAGTTTGTAGTTGACCATCGAATAGGAGGAGGGATCTTAGTATATGCATGAATTTTTTTAAATAATTATCTACTTGAATAATTGTCAAAATATCCTCATTCAAAATAGTTGTCTTTTCTCTCTCTAGAACCTTGGCATCATCCTTTGCATTCAAAAAAAATGAAACCATGGTCATAAGGTTAATTATAGTATGGGATATCAAGTCTTTAGATGTGATTATAGATTAGGCAATGGGGATACCAATACCTATGTGGAAAAGAATCCAATAAACATTACTCTCTATTTATTATAAAATATATAAACACTTTCTTAATGTTATAACACATCTGACTAATCATCAAAGAGGAACCATGAAATAGTCCTTTCTTATTTTTCTTCAACTCTTCATCCAAACTACACCATAGCTAATAGGCAATCTCCAACTCATCCAATTTTTCTAAGACATACTTGTAGAGATGTAATGGATCAACCTTGTTTCCCATGACCTTGATCATTATATAGTCAGGGTAAATACAATAATCCCTCCTTAGCCTTAATGTTTTTCTAATGTTATATGATATTATGAATAGGGATTATTCATGATTTACCATCCATACCTAATTTTAAACATTTTTGGAAATTATAACTGTGTTCCTCATATATACATAGATGTAGAGGAGAGAAAAAGAATCACATACCTAATTTTTAATGTAATATGGCGATAGGATCCAGAGTGATCCATTGTGCATATAGATGATGCCCATGGTAGTGTCTGAAAAATAGGAAATCAAGTATAGATGGTAACTTGGGTGTCCCTTATCCTTATTAAACATATTCTCTTTATGCCTTACACTGATTATATCTCCTAGTGTGAAGGTTAGCTCAAAATTCATCATCAAATCCAAAAATGGTACACATTCTAAATGGAGATAGTAGATGAAAAATCCATTCCAATGTAGATACTCATTAAAAAACTTGTAATATGAACTAAATAAATATTCTCAATGGCTACCACCTATATAGGAGTAATAAATTTCATTAGATTATTTCAAATCATGGTTGTCTTATTCCACATTTCCACCTAGTGTCATGTTGACAAAATTTGACCCTACCGGTCAAATTTAGACCCCTATAGGTAAAAACATGATCTTTAGATGTTTATATGGGATTTATTATTATGTAATAGTGTGTATTATAAATTAATTTATGTCATTTATTATTATATTAACCTCATCATTATTCTTATTAGTCAATATGTCCTTTTAAGTCATTTTAGGGGTCAAAATAGAGCATTTAATGACTTGTAAAACCTACTTGGGAGATTTTAAGGTTATATAAGGTTATGTTACATAAAAAAATTCATATTATTCCCTATTAAATATTTCCTAACTGAAAAGTGGTAGGTTCCTTAGAAAAAGAGCAATTTTCTTAGAGAAAAGAGGAGTTTTAATGAGGTGTATGGACTTGTACAAACTTCTATAATTTGGTACATTTTTGTAGTGTCCCTTGGTATTAAATACACTTTTTCCAGTGATAAATTTTATTATAATCTCAAATAAAATAATAAAACCACTTATCTCTCCTTCCACTAGGCTTGGCAAGCAAAAATGGTCTTCATGTTTATACTTGGTATGATCAGCAAAAGAGGTTTTAGGAAAAATGCCTTTAGCAGTGTATTATAAATTTAGTAATGTTACATTTTATATTTGTTTTAAAACTAATAATTACATATTATTTATGAAACATTCTTAATAAGTTTACATATCTAATTGGCTTGCTAATCTGTGCACCCTATAAGTTTTACCTTGGTTTGGACTAGTCCATAAAATTCACTTTTGAATGTTATTTCCAAATGATTTTTACTACTTATTAAAATGGTTCCCATGATTTATTTATTTTTTTAAGGTGTTTGTATATGCAAACCATCTCATGTTGTAGGAGGAGGTACCATTCGATATTGTAGGTAAATTTACACCATTTCCCATTTATTCCTACTTTAATAGTATTTTTAGAGGGTAGACATAGGTTAATTATTGTTTTTAATTATCTTTATTATTTATATAAACTTTAAATCTCATTCTCTAAGTAATTTTTCATGGGATTATAGTCTTGAACATGATACAATTAGCTTACTCTCTAACTATCATGCACAAGTGCTCTCATGGAGAGTTCAACATTGAAAATGAAGTGTAAGAGCCTATTTTGAGTTTTAAGAATTTTGGGGTTTCATTTAAACACATTTATGGTAGATTAAGTGACTATATAATCATATATTTTGTTACATTACTCTAATTCATGCTTACTGCCTGCATACCAGTCTCTTGCCATTAACATCTACCTATAGGTATCTCAGAATGCCACTATGTTGGAAGGGAGTATTGAAAATGAAAAGAGTCTATTTTAAATATTTGTGATAGGTATATAACTCATGAAGTCTTAAAATATTACATTGTTCACACTCATTAATCTACCTACAATTTTACATTCTCTACTTGTATTTGGAATAACCACCTATAGGTGGCTTAACAGAGGACTAAGAACTCTAAATGGAGGATTTTTCATGTGGTAAAATATTATTTTGAGTATTAATATGATTTATATATTATATTAGTCATGATTGAAATGATAAGTTTGAAAATGTGAGTGGAGAACTACTTTCAAAGGGCAATGATTGAGTTCTAGGATTTAGTCCCCAAAATGTGAAAACATATCACCTAGTGGCTTTATGAATGTCATATGAGAGGGCCTCCAAAGACTTTGATAAATATAATTGACCTTATATTGTAGTCTCTATATGGGGAAAAGTCTATGAATTTTTTTTAGATATTAATATTAGTGTAATTCAGTTGTGAAGAACTTCAATATGTGTTCTTAAACACTAATTTTAGATAGTAATGTCTATAGGGTTAGAGATTCCCAGGTGATCCTAACATCTTAAAATGAAAAATGTGGTATGATTAATGATTAAAATATCCATTAAAGTGGAATTTAATATCAAGTTGTATAAATTCCATCAAGGGAGTTGGATATGAACTATTTGGAGTCTAATTCACACCTACAGGTGTGCCCACTTCAAAAATTATTCACCTACAAAATGGTTGTAGGGTCACCTCAGAGAGTAGACTAGATAATTTTGATAACAGACCTCAATCCAAGTATATAATGTAAGTGTAGTTATATAATGGTTTTTATATATTAAATAAGGTTTGTGTTCATTGTCTTCAAGACCTAGATCATATAAAAGACACCTGTAGGACCCCACATTGTCAACTATAGTTGACTATGAGGGGTAGAGAGAAAATAAATTGGGTTTCTTGAGGTGTATATATATCAAACATGAAAAAATGGTATAAAAAAGAATAATATGATCCTAATAGACTATTTTATGGTCTATAAACATTGTCTTAAGCTCCAACCATGCAGGATACCTACTAGGATAGAGCCTTGGAGAAAAATACAATCAGGGTTATACATAATCTTAACCAATTAAGGAGTATAAAGAGGAATTTAGAATATTAGGGTGATGAAATGGATTGAAAAAATATATTAATTATTTTTAAATAGTTGATACACCCTCACACAATATAAAATAAGCATGGAAAATATCCCAATGATGCAATATATAGTCCAAAGTGCAAATCTTGCACATAGTTTATTGTCTAGCAATTTATCTCAATTTTTTGAGAATTTGGGAGGTCAAATCATAATAACAAGAGATAAAAATTTGTATAGAGAATATAAAAACCTTAGGAAACACCTAAAATACTTACTTTTCCTATAAAAATGGGGGAATTTCCCTTTATTTTATCTCAGATAGAGGGCACTTCCCTAGGTGCATGAACTATCAGCTTTAGAGAGTCGAGATAAATGGATCAATAAGGAGATATTTAAACTTTGATATAAATTTTGGGAATTTGAGGGATATAAAAAAAAACATGATAAATATCCCACATAAGGAGGAATCCCATCTTGGATTTATACATAATCAAACTTGTAGTTAGGCATACTAGGCATGGTTAGGCCTAGATTTCAAATGAAAGGTCACTTTCACTTACAGCTTTGGCAGAGCATTCCAATGTATTTTGGAATGTTAATGGTGTCATTAAATAGGTTTTAAATCTATTTTAATTCAAATAAGCCTAATTGGATGGCCTAGAGCATAGGGTTTATAGTCAGACCTATTAGATAGGGTTTAAACCTAAGGCCAAATGGGAAGTCACTAACATTACTAGCCTTGGATTTGCATTTTAATCTATTTGGGCATGATTTTGGGATCATTTTATATGTTTTTTATATATTTAAATGTAAATAAAACCATGAAAAGGCCACTTTTGGGCTTTAAGATAACTCAGGCCTACAAGAAAAGGATAAAGGAACTCGATAGGACAACTTTAAGTACATGTATCTCCCTTGGAACTTTTCATGGAGATACAAGGATATAGGATGAGTTATAAAAGGTCATAAAAAATCATTTTTTGGCATTGAACTGATATTTGAATGTTAATTTTTTATTAAAAAAATCCTAAAAGGGTAAAACAAACCTAAACCCTTATAAACCCTTGGATAAGGACCCAATAAAGGAAATGGATATGGAAAGATAATTTGATAGCCTAGTTTATCCATGAAAGTGATTGAATATTTCAAAGGACTCTTTCAGGATCCTTCCAATCCTTTTGAGTTATATGGAATCTATACAAATAGGATAAAAACAAGTTTTTTTTACTATTTTGTGTGTTGTGTAGGTTGAAATATGTTACAAGAGAATAAAATCACATATAATGGAATATTAGGAATTAAGATAAATCCCCATGTTGATTTCATTCCTTTGAACAACTCCTAAGTGCCTCAACCAATTAATTCATCTCAACCAGTCAAAACCAGCATAGTGACCAAGCTAGTGAGAAGGGTGGACTTCAAGTGACCTAATTTTAAGGTGTTCCTAATGCCTCTAATGCTAAGGAGTATCTCAAAAAATTTCATCCACTAACTCTCATATATTTTCATGGATAAATAAATTCAATTTTGAGGCCAAGTGTGAAGGGTGACTAAAAATTTTATTTTTTAGAGTTTAGGTAGTGATAACTCTTTTTCAAATGATTCTAGATGACCAATAATAAAACCAATTCATGGAGAGGAATGTTTGAAAGACTTCCCTCTCATTCCAATAATTATACCTATCCCTATTTAGTTTTGGGATGTTCAAACAAAGGTGGATGATGAAGGCAACTTTTTGAGCCAACATAAGGAATTTCATGCCACTTTTCATGAGTTTCATGCCATTTTTGGACACTTTTGATTCCTAACCTTGAATGGTTAATTAAAAATATTTTTCTCATGCATATGTAAATAATTTTCTTAGCTTGAAACGTGTCCTTATGACCTTTGGAATTCTCTCTTCTCCTCTCTCTCTCAAGTTATATAAGAGATATCATTTTGGCCTTTATAATATAATATCACACCATGTATGGTGAATCCCTACTATTTTTGACATTTTAATTTCCTTAGACAATAAATTCCATATAGTTTGAGTTAATAGATCATCTTATTAAAGTGTGTGAAGAGATGTATAGTGAATGGTTAAGAGATATTCATATATCCTTGCTTTCTCTCAATCCTATCATGTTTTATGCAAGTGATTCCATTCCTATAAAGTCATATGAAGTGTTTTTAATTGTATGTATATGTTATTAAGTGTATAAGGAAGCCTTAGTATCCAAAACTGATATATGGTTCCACTTACCTTGGATAGTCTCCATGTATGTCACCTTCATATTGAAATACTGATGTTAGTGCATTCTAGGACTCTTAAACTAGTTTTTTATGCCTTGTCTCTTTGTGATAGAGTATGATGGTATTGTGGTAAACATATTGGTGTATCAACCCCTATAATAGGTTTCATTTCATGCAAAATGTAACCCTTTTCCCCATAAACAATCAATTAGTATAGGTGAAAGCATTTGAAGACACATTCAACAAGCTAGCCCTTAATTCTAGAGATTCATCTCACCAAATTGATTACCTAAAACAAGTGAGATGTTTCCATTATTCCAATTTGATGAGGAGAGTAGATACATCTCCTCAAATGGTGAAAATCCAAGTGATAACAATTTTTGGCATGCCTCTTAGACTCTTAGTCCAAGAAGTTAAAATATTTTTGGTGTTGTCTTTCAACACATTAGCATTTGGAGGCATCTATATCAACATAAATGGTGACTCTGAGATTACATCAACTGGTCAAGTAGCCTAGGTATTCCTTTTAAAGATTTTTGATGATCATTAATTATGTTCTTTCTTCCTAATGAAGTTACATGGCTAACTTTGGTGTTGATTATTTTTTTACACAAGTTGGTGAGGTCTATCAAGCTTATGGAACTCATTATCAGCCTTGGTATGATCTTTACAAACCTAATTATGAGAATGATACAAATAATAACATGGGTGGTTATAAGACTGATAAGGATCATATTGAAGTTGGTAAGAATCATAACAATACTAGTACTACTACTCTTTAATAAAACTATTATGTTGATCAAAAATGAGATGAATACTTGTGGAAACCATATAACCCTTCATTTCCCTCTCCATATGGACACCATTTTTTTGGACAAACCTATGAGGAAGGATACCAAGAAAACTATCAAGAAACACCTCTCTATAAGTCCCAATATGAGACCTATTATTCATACCATGATGCCTATCATCCTCAAGAATAATACTATGAGTCTTTTCATATGAAATCAGATGATTCCATTGATTGTATAAAAATATATTATTATCAAGATGTATTTCCCACTTATGTAGGTGTTTTTCCTCCTAATCAGCCCAAGAATTCACTTCCCTATGAGCTTACTAGTGCTTTTATTTTTACCAAATCCACTCATAATCCTTCTCTTTCATCCCACACTCCATATCCAACTCATAAACCTTCCAATACACTTCACATTCCATCTCCTTCACATGAGCCTATCCATAAACCTTCCACCTCACCCCTTCTTGAGGAAGAACCCATCTTGAGAAAAACAAGTGAAGAAGAGTAAATTCAATTCATGGTTGATCAAGAAGATATCATGAGTTATTATAAGGAATAAATAATCATAGGGACTTACATTAATGAAAAAAATACAATCCATAAAATTATTCCTCCTTTTTTGAGGGGATGTGTATCCATGATGCATGTGACCAAGACTTGGAGAGAGAGGTATTTGAAGAAGATTCCATGTCTGATCATGCAGTTGTGGATGGTCATCTCAAGTATGAAATGGAGTTTAATATCAAGGATGAAGGTCAAATCAATCCTCAAGAAGTGGTAGTCCTAAGAGAGTCTCATGAGACAAAGGTAAAGGAAATATATCTTAAAGATGACATTCATGAGGAAGAAAATTTATGGTAGAAGTTCAATGTCACATGCAATAAATTTGATAATTTAGGTAAAGTTTTTTCTTTTCCAAAAGATTTCATATCTGATGACAAGATTTTTGATGAGTCTAAACATGATATTGAGTGTTCAATAAAATATAAAGATGAATTTCATTATATTGGTCAAGATCTTATTGTCATGAAGCCACTTGATTTTTCTAGTGTACATGAATTTGTATAAATGGACAAGGATGTCAAGGTAGATCTTGTTGTACCTAAAAGATAGTCAAGAGCTCCATCTGAGGTAAAACCACATTCATAAATGTGGGAATATGGTGAAGGAAAGATTTTTCCTTCCAAAAATCAAGAACATTATGTCAAAGAGGAGAGAAAGGTTGAGAGGACTGTCATATTTTCAAACTTACACATCAAGGGCCAAGTACATGAAAAGGTTTAAATTATTTTGATGCAATAAGAGTTCATTTCCATAGCCAACCTATATGGAGATACTTGGTTCTCATTGAATATCATACCAATGAAGTTGGAAAACACCATGTAGAATATGGAGGCATCAATACTAAAGGTAAAAAGGCTACATGTCTCAATAAATCCTTCATGTCATGAATGAAGAAAGGTTTAAAACTTCCCCATTTGATCAAAGAGGGAGTTTTCATATCAAGTTAGTTAGTGTTTGACTTAGTTTATTTAGTTTGGTGTGTGTGTTCCATAAGTGCTCATGAAGCACGAGAGTGTTTTTTCTTAGTTTCTTGTCTTGTCTATTATTTCTTGTTGGTTTTACTTGTGTTTTATTGTTGTCAAAGGAAATGTATGTATCAAAATTCATGTACATGTGACTTGATATCCCAATGGACTGATAAAGCTACTAGTTTAGCTAGTATAGTAGGCATAATGTCCCTATGAGTCACTAATTTGTGACCAAATTTGACCCTACAAGTCAAATTGAGACCCTTATAGGTAAAAAATTGATATTTAGAAGCTTATATGGGGTTTATTATTATGTCATAAGGTGTGTTATACATTAATTATTACCATTTAATGTTATATTAGCTTGGTCATTAGTCTTATTAGTCAATATGTCATTTTAAGTAATTTTAGGTGTTAAATAGAGAATTTAATAACCATTATGACATCCTTGGGAAATGTGAAGGGTTAAAAATGTGATGTCACATTCCATGTGTCATGTTATGCCTTATTCAACTATTTTTAACTAAAAAATGGTAGGTTCTTCAGAAAAAAGGTAGTTTTCTTGGAAAAAAGAGGAGTCTTAATGAGGTGTATGAACATATATAGTTTGTGATATTTCAAGAATGTCCTTTTGTATTCCATACATTTATTTTAGTGATTTTTATTATAATCTCAAATAATTGAATAAAACCACTTATCTCTCCTTCCACTAGGCTTGGAAAGCAAAAATGGTCTTCATGTTTATACTTGGTACAATCAGTATAAGAGGTTTCATGAAATATGATCTTGGAGGTGTATTATACACTCAATAAAATTCAATTTTATGTTTGGTTGTAGATTAATGGTGACCCATTCTTTATGAACCATTCCTAAAAAGTTGACCTGTCTAATTAGCTTGCTAATTTATGTACCCTATAGGTTTTGCCTTGGTTTGGACTAGTCTGTATAATTCACTTTGTCATGTTATTTATAGATGATTTTGAATCCATATTCAAATTATTCTCATGATTTATTTATTTTTTTAAGGTGTTTGGATATGCAAACCATCTCATGTTGTAAGAGAAGGTACCATTCAATGTTGTAGGTAGGTTTCCACCATTTCCCATGTCATCCTAATTTGATAGCAGTTTTAGAGGGTAGATATAGGTTCATTATTGTGTTTTGTTGTCCTTACTATTCATCTCATTATCTAATAAATTTCTCATGGTATTTTAGTCTTAAACATCATACAATCAGCTTACTCTCTAACTATCATGCATAAGTGCTCTCATGGAGAGTTCAATGTTGGAATGGAAGTGTAAGAGCCTATTTTGAGTTTGAAATATTATGGGGTTTAATTTAAACACCATTTATGGGAGGTTAAGTGACTATATAAGCATATAATTTTGTACATTGCTCCAATTCATGCTTACTACTTGCATACCAATCTCCTACCATTAACATCCACCTATAGGTATCTCATAATGCCACTATGTTAGAAGGTAGTATTGAAAATGAAGAGAGTCTATTTACAATCATTGTGAGAGGTATAAAACTCATGAAGGGTTAAAATATTTTATTTTTCACACTCATCAGTCTACCAACAATTTTATATTATCTACCTATATGAGGAATAACCAGCCATAGGTGGCTAAGTAGAGGAATAAGAACTCTCAATGAAGGATTTTTAACATGGTGAAATCTTCTTTGGAGTGTTAATATGTTGCACATATTAGGTAAATAATGATTGAAATTATAGGTTGGTAAATGTAGGTAAATAACTACTTTCAAAGGGTAGTGATTGAGTTATAATATTTAGGCCCCAAAATGTGAAAACAAAGCACCTAGTAGTTTTATGAATGTCATATGAGAGGACCTCCAAAGGATTTGATATGTATAACTAACCTTATATTTTAGCCTCTACATGGGTCAAAGGATATGCAAATTTTTGAGGTGGTAAGGCTATCAGAATTTAGTTGTGAATAACTCTAATATGTGCTCTTAAACACTAATTTTAGATAATAATGTCTATAGGGTTAGAGATTCCTAGGTGATCCTAACATCTTAAAATGGAAAATAGGGTATGATTCATGTTTAAACTATCTATTATAGTGGTAGGAAATATTAAGGATTATAAATACAATCAATGGAGTTGGCTATTAACTATGTTGAATCCAATTCACACCTATAGGTGTGCTCACTTCAAAAACTATTCGCCTACAGGCTGGTTGTAGGGTTACCTTAAAGAGTAGGCTAGATAGTTTTGATAACAGACCTAACTCCAAACATAGAATGTAATTTTAGTTAGATAATGGTTTGGATATATTCAAGGAGG
Organism: Torreya grandis; assembly: GCA_037957365.1. Classification (NCBI taxonomy): domain Eukaryota; kingdom Viridiplantae; phylum Streptophyta; class Pinopsida; order Cupressales; family Taxaceae; genus Torreya; species Torreya grandis. The sequence continues at coordinate 678,042 of JARHVA010006809.1, read as the reverse complement.
GTTTAATTCATTTTATTCAAGGCCTAGATCATATAGAAGACACCTACATGACCCTGCACAATCAATTGTAGTTGATTGTGAGTAGTGGAGAGCAAATGAATTGGGTTTATTGATGTGTATATAGCTAAAAAATGAAAAAAATGGTATAAAAAATTATGATATGATTATAAGAGACTCTTATGTGGTTTTTAAACATTTTCTCAAGATCTAACTATGTACGACACCTACTGGGATAAAGCCTTGGAGTAAAATACAGTCAGGGTTATACATAATCTTGAGCAGTCAAGGAGTATAAAGAGGCATATATAAGATTGGGGTGATGAAATGGATTGAAAAAATTTGGTTAGGGTATTTAAATAATCTATAAACCCCCATTAAATATAAAAAAATCATGGAAAATATCTCAATGATGCAATACATAGTCCGAAGTGCAAATCCTACATAGTTTATTATCTAGCAATTTGTCTCTATTTTTTGAGAATTTGGGAGGTCAAATCATAAAACCAAGAGCTTAAAATTGGTATATATAATATAAAATACCTTAATAAACCACTCAAATAATTAATTGTCTTATAAAAATAGGGGAAGTTACCTCTATTTTGTCTCAAATAGACGGCACTTCTCTAGGTGCACAAATTAGTAGATTTAGAGAGTAGCAATAAATGGATGGATAAGGAGATTTTTTAACCTTAATATAAGGTGTGGTAAGTTGAGGTATATCCAAAAAAAACATGATAAATATCCCATAAAAGGATTAATCCCATATTAGAGTTCTATATCCTCAAACTTACAGGTGGGCCTACTAAGCATGGTTGGGTCTAGATTTCAAATGGAAGGTCACTTTCACTTACAAATTTAGCAGAGAATTAAAATGTATCTGGGAATTTTTATGGGGTAAATAAATAGGTTTTAAATATGGTGGAATGTAAATAGGCCTAATTAGAAGGCCTAAAGCATAGGGGTTACATTAGACCTATTAGGTAGGGTTTAAACCTAAAGCCAAATGGGAAGTCACTAACATTTATAGCCTTGGATATGAATTATAATACATTGGAATTATTTTGGGATCATTTTATACATGTTAAATATATTTAGATGCAAAGGAAACCATGAAAAGGCCACTTTTGGGATTTAAGATAACTCAAGCCTATAAGAAAAGGAGTAAAGAGCTCGATAAGACAAATTTAAGTGTTTGTATATCTCTTGGAAATTTACATGGAGATCTAAGGAGATAGGATGAGTTATATAGGGTCCTAAAAAATCATTTTTTGGGCATTGATTTGAGAGTTGAATGTCAAGTTTTTATGAATAAAACCTAAAAGGGTAAAATAGACATAAACCCTTGTAAACCCTTATATAAGGACCTGATGAAGGAAATGGAGATGAAAAGATAATATTATGGCATATATTGACCATGAAAGTGCTTAAATATTGTAGAGGACTCTTTCAGGCTCCTTCCCATCCTTTTGAGTTGTATGAAATCGGTATGAATAGGTTATAAATAAGTTTTTTTTACTATTTTATGTGTTGTGTAGGTTTTAGGAGGTTCTAATAGATTCCAATCACATAAAAGGGAATATTATGACTTAATATAACTACACATGTTAGTTTCATGCCTTGTAACAAATGTAACTAGCTACTTCATCTCATCCAGTCAAAACTAGCATAGTGTGAAGGGTGATTTAAAAAGGACTTTTTTTAGAGTACAAATAATGATAACTCATTTATAGATGATTAAATATGAATAGGATTGAAAAAAATTAATGGAGAGTAATGTATTAAATACTTCCATCTCATTCCAATCATCAGACCTATCCCTATTTAGTTTTGGGATGTTTAAATAGAGGTGGGTAATGAAGGTAGTTTTTTAAGCCAACAGAAGGAATTTGAGGCAAGTTTTCATGAGTTTCATGCATTATTTGGAAAAATTTTATTATTTACCTTGCATGGTTCATTTCACATATTATTCTCATCCTTATTTAACTACTTTTATAATCTTTACAAGTTTCCTTGTGACCTTTTTACTTATCTCTTCTCCTCTCTCTCTCAAGTTCTATAAGAGCTACCATTTGGCCTTTGTAATCTAATACCACACCATGTATGTAAAATACCTACTATTTTTTACATTTTTCTTACTTTAGATAATAAATTATATCTATTTTGATTTCATATATCATATTTTCAAAGTGTGTGAAGAGATGCAAGTGAATGGTTAAGAGATATTCATCTATCTTTTCTTTCTCTCAATCCTTCCATGTTTGATTCAAGTGATTCAATGCCTATCAGGTCATATGAAGTGTTTTCAAGTGTATGGAAACTGAATCCTTAGTATCCAAAATTGATCTATGGTTCCACATACCTTAGTTAGTCTCCATGTATATCACCTTCATATTGAAATACTGATGTTCGTGCATTTTAGGACTCTTAAATTAATGTTGTATGCATTTTATCTTTGTGATAGAGTATGAGGGTCTTGTGGTAAAAATATTTATGAATCACCCCCTAAAATAGGTTCATTTCATGCAAACTCTAACCCTTCTCCCCATAAATAATAAGTTACTATAGGTGAAAGCATTTTAAGACACATTTAGGGAGCTAGCCCTTAATTCTATAGATTCATCTCACTAAATTGATTACCCATAGCAAGTGAGATGTTTGCATTGTTCCATTTGGATGAGGAGAGATGAGGAATCTCCTCAAATTGTGTAAATATAAGTGAAAACATGTCCATAAAAATTAGCATTTACAATTGGCATCTAGAGATACCTTTCAAAGGCATACCCTAAGAAGTAAGTAATGATAGTCTTATGGATTAAGTGGTGTAGGAATCTAGTGCTAATTACCTTCCCAAAAAAAAAATTCCCTTGGTATATAAATTTAGGCCATCACCTTAGGCATATCCATTGAAAAATGTAGATTTTGATGTTTTAATGATAACAAGTCTGCTACCAACTATTATTATAAGGCTATCAGGACCTCTTCATGTGAATATGCATCTATATTATTGACTATGTCCCAAAAAGATAAATAATTTACATATTCATAATTAAACATAATTAAATAAAAAATAGTGTATTTATTCTCTATAGAGTCTTTAACAGATAATTTGGAAGGTGTGACACCCCCTTGAACACCTTAGATGAAAAGGTCATTTCTACCTAGTTCAATGACATGATTTTCATGATAATTTGATTGTTCATTGACTTACTATGAGAAATTTGTAAGGGAATATAAATATCTAGGGATTCAATTTATTTTTTGAGTGAAATTTAGCTTGAGTTTGTTATCAATAAATAAGAAAAATGTCTCTTTATAGTTTGATGATATAGCTTTGAGTATAAGACTTTAATCCAATTCATGAGCCATTAATGTCCAACATCTCAAAACCTATTTTAATCATTTAATTTAAACTTTATCACTTCACTTTTGTGGGTATGCCATGTAAGCTTTCTATACATTCAAAAAAATTCCACATTGTAGCCTTTGACAAGTTTTATCTCATCATTCCTTTTGCATAAAATTGATCATGCCATGTAATTTGCCTTCAGATGTTGGGTATCAAATCTTACATTGAAACATAACTCAAAATGAAAGTTTTGAATAAAATATCTAAAGACCATTTCATCAAAACATAGCCTATGAATAAAACCTATGAAAGTCACATCTTGAACACAACTTTTAAAGCACAACTTCTGAACAAAACCAATGAAACACATAATTAGTGAATTGTGGAAATTCCTAAAAAAAACATGCAAAGTGTAAAATATGTGAAGGCAAAGTCACAAAAAAAATATGTGAGAAAACATTTTGAATATGCACAAGTTTCAATAAAAAAAATTTGAAGACCTGTTTCAATAAATATAACCTTTGAATAAAATTTCTAATCAACATATCTTGAAAAGGAAAAAATATGTGAAGGATCAAAATTTTGAAATCTTACTTCATGAAATAAAGTTCTAGAGACCAAAAATATTTGAAAAACATAACTAGTGGAAGGAAAAATACACAAAGTATGAAAATTTTTAATCACTTTGCATACTCCAAAAACATGTACACATGCAAAACTCTAGAAGAATATCAGTAGGTTAGTCCAAATAAACCAAAAAAATGAAGATGTCTTTAGGTGTTTATACTAAACAATTAAGTTAGGTGCATACATAATGACCTATGAAAAAGATTTTCAAAGTAGATCTAAACCTTTTAGAATATAGTGGATCGTCATTCAAAAGAAAATAAAGAATGGGGGTGTGTTGAGTACAAAAGGTTAGATCAACAAAACTCTTTTTTAGAAAACATATTAAAAATAAAATTAAACCTAACAATTTTTCCATTCATGAGAATAATTTCACCATTTTTTAGGATGATTTTTATACTCTATAAAAAAAAACATAAAAGTTATAAAATAAAATATACATAAATAGAAATGATTTCACCAATGTATAGGATGATTTCACTGATGAGACTATTGATCTCACTAATGGTACTAATGATTTTTTTGTTTGGACTAATGATTTCATCTCATGGAATAGAACATTAAAAATAAAAAATATGTTATGTATAATTATTTTATTGATCTATAGGTCTAGTTCATTTTAACATAGAATGAGTTTGATGCTCTATGGGATGACTTTCTTGTAATTAATAATTTGGACACTACTGATTAAATTTATCTTGAACTAGTTAAATTTGACCTAAAAAAAGCTTAGCCTTATCCAAAACAATTTTTTAACAGTTTAGACAATTAAAAACATAAGAAACACACTTCAAAACTAATGAAAAAATATTATAAAATATTGGGAATAAGTCTGATGGGCATACTAGAATATAATACACAAAATTTATAACGTTAGATATAAACTAACATGGTTATTAATTCCTATTCTATAATCAACATAAAAACATAGATATAGCTTTAAAAGAAAGAAATGACAATATACCTTTGCCTACTATCTAATGAAGACCTATTCTTTTCTAACTCCGATGTGCTCTTGGTCACGTTTATGTGTATTATCAATTGTAAACTCATAAGGTAATTTCAAAAACATAATGTAAATTTTGTTGATGATTTTGATTCAAAAGGATGACAAGTTCGATATGTCACAACATGATGTTTCAAATGGAGGAAAGTATGTCAATTTTTGAATATTTTGGAGGGAAATGGGTGATCATATTTAATTCAAAATTATTAAATAATTTGAAATTTTAATTATGGATATTAAATAAATGGGTTAAGTTAATTTAATATATATATATTATTATGTATGAGTTAGTTGGAACAAATGGTGAATGTGTTGAAATGACATTGAATAAGTTGAATGGGCATTTAATGAGTTGAATGTCTTAATGAAGTTTATTAGAATGTGTAAGAATTCCTTAAATAATATTTTTTGAATTTATTAGTTAAGGTGTTATAATTAATTTTAATTCCTTGATAATATTTGAAAAAATTGGGTAGTGATTAAATGAAGCTCATCGAGTAGGATGATGAGATGGCATGGGTGATTTTTATTTAGTTTTTTAATTTCTTGGTTGCATGAATAATTAACATAAATAATAAATATTAATTATTTTATTAATATAAATGGGCCATATTAGGTGGATAAATATGTACTTTGATGATGAATGGGTTATTACTAGGTGTGTTTAATTCCTAATGTTGATAATTAGTGATGACACTAAAATGGTGAATTTGTGTCTATAATTGGTAATGTGAGAAACATGTATTTTAATCATATTTTGTGTTGAAATTTTATTATTTTTTATAATAATACACCTTATAAATCCACTTATTTCTATGTTTGTATGTTTTATTTCCAAATTTTCACTTTTTGTTCCTATAATTTCATACATTTCTTGAACTCATTTTTCACAAGCCCAGTTGGTAGTATTTGATATTAACTCTTCACTTTTCCATCTCAACAATTCATATTTCATTGGATTCATGTCTCCCATAATATTTAAAGTTATATTAAATATATTTTTATAATATTCTTAGTCTATATATTTTTCATACATAGATCCATATTTATTATCAATGGGAATAACCACTCTCTATTCCTCATTCTTAAAACTAATGAAACAATACTTATGACACACCTCTACTTGATTATATAGAATAATTGAATACCAAGTAAATTTGCATATTTATCTTCCTAATCCAACTCAATTACTATAAAATTTATTTTGAAACCATCTCATATGATCTCCAAGTTTTCTCTATGTAAGACCCCAATTTTTTTTTATTTAGTCTTATTGGTCATGTGTCAATTTTTTTTTTGAAAGTTGTAGAGATAGATTACCAATATTATTACATGCATGTTTCATCAATATGTAGACTTATGTTTGATTATTAATAAATATATTATTCATTAGATGGAAGAAGAATTGGTGAATCATTTAATTTTGGGTTGTTCTTTTTTCCTTCAAGGTTTGGATAAATATTCTCTCCACTTTCTAAATGGTCTAGGTGTACCTTTTCTCTTTGTTAATACTATGGAATTTTTGGAATGCTGATTTAAATATTAAATATTTTAATAAAATTTGATATTGGGCTCTACCTCATAATTTTTGGGGTCTATCGAAAGAATGAAATGACATAATCTTTAAGGATTATAAAAACTCCAACTTAAGGGAGACTCTTAAAATTAAAAATTTATTGATTGAAAATCTCAAATCTTATAATAATTTTGAAAATTTCACATGTGAGGGAAAATATCCCCTAATTTATCAAAACTAGGAGCTAAATCTAATAATTTATTCGAAGATGGATCCTAAAAAATAGTTTAGAAGGATTATGGTTTGGCAAACCCCCTATCTAGGTTAGGTCAAGTTAAAACTTCACAAGGATTCTAAAGGAAATCCAAGAAGTGTTGGGGGAGGAATAACTCTTAGATATTCCAAGGGTAATGTCTTGGTATCCTATGGAGGGAATTTGGGGATACAAATAATCCATTGTGCAAAATCTCATGTAACTCTTTGGGTTTTATAATTAGCAAAGGAATTAGGAGTGGACATATTGGATTTGGAAGGAGACTCACTCAAAATCATATATTTCATGTTTTAGAATAAATTGGATAATTGAAGTATAAGTAACATAGTTGATGAATCCTTATAAATTATCAACTCCTTTTAGGGCATTAAAATCTAGCATATTTATAGAGAAGATAAAAATTATAGATTGGTTTACCAATTTGGGAGTTAAATCTAATAATTTTATGAAATGAAGGTATAAGGAGGATATGAATAATATCATAATCTAAAGAGTAAAATAGAAATTTCAAGATTCATTTCGTTAGGAAACACTTTTTAAAGATGATCCTAGGTATTAACTACATGATTCTAGTTCTGTTATATTCCCTGTTCTACTTCAATCTTGTTTCTTTGATGTATAAGAAAAGTATTAATAATCATGTGACTAATATTTGGGCTTGAAAAATAATATTTGGGAATAACATCCCTAGTAATATCCATGAGTATACAACGTTCATTATTTATAGGGATTGAAATTATGATGACATTATGTTAATTAGTTGGGCACATGCTAATTTGTGGGATGAATGTTATTTCATGATAAGTGGTGTTAGGTGGTGGATTCATATTACCTTTTATCATGAATTCATCCTTATTTAGGTTAAGAAAACATATCATATCCTTTCCAACTATAGTAATAATCATTTCAAAGATAATTGTAAATCTAATATGATGTTGGGAATATCTATAGGGTTGAATCTTCTTCAATGAAGATATTAGATAGGGATGTTTAACTATGGGAGATACTCAAGTTTTGTGGATTAAATAATTTCATCCATAAATTTGAAGGATATGATCCTCATGTCTCTATATAATTCATGGAAGGGTGGGATGAAAGGATCATCAAGATTCAAGACATCCAATTCAAATTCATAGAGGATATTATTGGGCATGTCATAGGAATGAATACTAAGGTTATAAATTTATAAAAAAAACTAATAAGGACACAAAGAATAAAATTAATAAGTTCCTAGTTGAGGAGGAGATTTTTATTCTATTTTAGCATGGTTATCTTAGAGACTCAATTTCTCATCCCTTCAATTTGGTGGCCAAATAAGTCATGAAATTCATCAAAATTGATGGCTATTATAATTCCATTTTTTTTATCTATTTAGGAACCAATTTCTAGTCAACATTCCTTATTAAATTCTATTCTTGATGGAGAGCTTAGTGTTGAAAACAAAAAAAGGAAATGTAGATTCCCATTACTCCAAGCTAACTATTAATTTTGTGGAATTACATGAAGACTGAGAGGATGATGTAACCATATACTCCATGTGTGGAATAATCTAAGATAAAAATATCCAACAATCCTCCCACGTGTCTTCATAGATGTTAGAGAATTTTGGTTCATAAAGAAGCTGAGAGAGAGCCTAACAATATTATGGGTGAAGAGACTAGGACATAAGAAGGTCTAGAAGGACTCCTAATGATGGAATGGAAGAAGAAATAAAAGGGATAAATCTCTTCAAAGCTACGGAAGCCAACACCACCGATAGGTAGAAGGTCCATGATAATAACAAAATAAAAATAAGTGATGTTGGAGAAGACATTGATGTTGATAAGGAGAAAGAAAGTGTTTTTAACATTTTAGGAATTAGTGTTTGTAAATCCTAATTTGTTAAGGGGGTTGAGTATAGTAAATCAAGATATAAATATGCAATAAATATATCCACTGATATATAATATAATTTAATTAATTTGACCTTTCCAAAAATAGAAATAAATAATATAAACAAGTACTTAGATAGAAAATGACTAAAATAAGAGATCTTGAGGTTAAAAACTAAGATAGAGGTTGGTTGAATGTTGTAAATAGGATCTAGGAGTCAAAAACCTTCTTGAATAGTATCTCCCTAATTGGAAAGTAGTTTCATATGGTGCTAGTATCCTTATTTTGGTGATAGCATCCTTTGTGTATAATTATTCTAAACTTCTAGGTGCACCTGTGTCTAGGTTTATCAAACCTATTCCTATGTAAATGAGTTATGGATCTCTATAGATGACCTGATTTGAGTGATTTTATATGCAAAACCTAATCCTCTATGTTTTTAGGGAATTCAATTGACATAAGTATTAAAGTGTGTTGTTAATTATGTTGGACATCCTTAACACCCCACTATGATGAGCGTTGCTTACATACTAATACTCCAAAGAGGGATCAAGCCTGATTTAGTTTTCCCCACATGTTGGTGAAAGTGAAAGTAAAGCTAGTATGAATGGTTAACTTGAGTGATTTGAATTTTCTCAAGACTGAAAACTTGAGTAATTTGAGCTTAGGAATGTTGTAGATGATTGTATGTAGAAATAGGGAATAAAAGAGATCGATAACCTTGATTGTGCATAACTTGTTATGAGTATTTATGTTTAATTTGTATAAAATTTACATATAGTGGTTAGAGGGTTAAAATTCATGTATATATATTATTATGGTGATTGTACATGTCTTAAAAGAGGTATAAGCCAACCCTAGGTGGTATTGGATTTGAAAATATATCTTTTGGTAGAAAAAGGAAGAAAAATAAAATATCACCAAAATTGGGACACTAGTGCCATGTGGTGCTACTTTCCCTATTATGGTTCTAGTGTCTAAGTGGTATAACCTAAGTCACTAAATGCTAAGATGTCATGATGAGTATTTCATACTACTTTAGGGATGTCTAGGGATGCCTGTGGCCTATGTGAAGGATGGATAAGTATTTAATTAGTTCATAAGATAGGTTTAAGGATAATATATGGATATTTTACCTCAAGTAGCACTCTTATCACTCAAGTGTTAGTTTTAGGTGATTAAATTTTCCCCTATTTATTTTAGAAATGCAACAAAGTAAAATGACTAGGATAAAGGAAAAATAATAATAACTATACTTACCTAAGAGGTGAAGCCCGTGAATCTAGATATGATTATTTGATGTAATCTCCAATTCATATCCTACAAATGAAACATGAATACATTAGTCATTACTTAATAGATATCAAAATCAAAGACAAAACTGAGTAAAGAGATATGAAAGGAAAAAATACATCTCATTGGTATGTGAACCAATTTATAAACCTCATGACATGTGTGTGTGTGCAGGTATATAGTGATCAATTGGTGAATAATATGGACTAAGATAATGGCTTGATCAATCCCCATGTGTCAGTGGATCAAGAACTCAATATGGTTTTGAATCCATCATTTGCACTCTTGATTGGTAAATCATGACCTATGAATAGATCAGTTTAGACTGATGGTGTGTCCAAAATTTTCATGTAGGTGGATTAAGAACTTAATTATACCATGACTTCATCATTCCCTACCCATGTGTAGTAGATTAATTTTAAACAAAAACTTCATGATGTAACTAGAGATATCAACTATATATCCACTCAAGAATATTCGATAGCTTTGGGCCATTCAATAATGCCAACCACTTAGATGGAGTAAGGTATGAATCTAGTGTGTAACCTGGAACATAATGTCTAATGTGTACAATGTACATAATGACATGGATTTTATCATTCTATATG